>JABUQX010047929.1:0-15000 GCA_015478945.1 Trachelipus rathkii
AGAGAGATCGCCAAAACGTTCAATATCATTTTATCATTCTTCTCACAGCCCTAACGACTGTTCATCTGAACCAGATGCCCCTTTATATTCTTTTACACCAACAGTCAGCTACATATTATTAACATCGGTAAAACATATACCCTCATATAAAAACCCTAGCGAAGACTTAACTTCATTTGAAATTACTCAGGATACAAATTAGCTATCAATAACTGGATGAAGATCATAGGATCCGATATCTGACAGAGAGAGTGCAGTCTCGGCAGTGACGTGAGAAGTGCAGCGAGGAGGAGTGAGTGAGAGCGTCGTCTTGAGCACGCGCGAGAGAGGGAGAATGAAAAGTACTAACGAAAGAGCTCGTGTGTGCTATTAGTAGAGCAGCGTGTGTGCTAGTGAGTGTGATGTGCGCTGAGAGTGGACGGTACAGTTAGAGAGAAAAAAATTATTACTGATAAAGTGATAGACCAGCGATAGAGAAGATCACAGCATAGAGTCAGAGGTATGCTAGATAGTCATGTTCAGAGTTCGGCTCCGTATGCTCAACTTGGGCAAGAGCGCGTGTTCGATAGCGAGTTTTTCTGACATGAGTGAAGATTAAATTTACTTCTGAATTTTCCAATATTCAGCGAATATATTATTTGAAAATTTTTCAGACACTTTTCTTATTACAACTTTATGTACTTCTTTTTGTTAGGCAGTCTTTTCATCTCCAACTACGCCGATAATAATATCTTACAGACTCCGATATAATACAGCGGTGTGACAGAAGTAACAGACACTCACGATATGAGATTATCGGAGTTGGGTTATATCAAGCAGAGCGCACCAGTGCACACACTAATATATAGTAAAAGTATATATAGTGAGTATAGTATATATATAGAGTATATACTATTATGATATATATATATTATATATTATATATGTTTTAAAATAATAATAATAATAATAATTGTTTTGTGTGTGGCGGGAATCTGAAAAGTTTGAGAGGATTGGTAGAGAATTTTATCAGGAGGTGTATAAAAGGAGGGACTTTGGATAGTAAAATGTAGTGCTATAGAGCAAGTTATGGTAAGTGAGTGAGGACTCCTATGGTGTGAAAGTCATGTTGGTATGTGGATGCAACAAGTTATTTGAGTTTAAATATTTAGGATTATGGTCAATGAAAAGGGAATGGATGGTGCAGAAAGTATGTAGGAACATTGTGAATTGTAGGCAAGGTGCTGGTGGCAGATTAGATCTTGTGATGTAAAGGAACTAATGTCTGGAGTGCGCTAGGTTTTGCACGATGGTATGTTGCTACCTGTGTTAATGTAGAGTAGTGAAACTATGGTATGAATAAGAGGTATAAATCTAAGATAAATGTGTTCAGATGGACAATCTTAAGAGGCCGTGTTAGGTGAGAAGATTGATAAAAGCGAGGAATGATCGCAAGTAGGGAGTGGTGTGGTGGTGAAGAAGGTGTACTTGAAAGATAAACGACAGTAGAGAAGAAATGTTTTGGTCATATTGAAAGGAGGATGATAGTTCGATTGGTAAGTTGTGCTGGGAATCGTCGTCTGAGGAGTCCGGTAGAAGGAATCGGTCTGAAGGAGAAAGAAATGTGTTTGGCATGAGGCAGAAGCAAGGTGCGATCTTAGAAATGGAGAGCGATATAGCTAATCCTTCGTTATGGTTGACGAGATGCACAGTGTGAATTATTCACCGGGAGTGCAGAACGTTAGTGGTGGATTTGTGTTTTCTTGACTTATCTGATTCGAAAGAGTGTGTCGCTTCACGGATCACACGAGAGTATCTCTTATAAGAGAAGGGAGAGAGGGGGCGGGAATTCTTTTGGCAATTTAGCGTCATGGTTTGCCTATCTTTCTCTATTCTTCGTCGCACTTCTCATCTTCTGTTAATGTGGGGAAAGAGGTATTCTTTTAAGTGGATACTTTGTTCGTATTAGTTAATACTTAAAGAATATATGTACGCGTCAATATGCTGACTTAAACTAACGTCTTTCATAAATGATTGGGTTGCAGTGTTTATAGATAGACATTTACAATTATGTCTCCTTACCTTGTGTTGTTTTGGATGAAAGGTTTGTTTAACACTGGAGTATTAGGTTATGAACGGGAGTAGATTTATATTGAGATTATAATAGTGTATGGTCACACTTAGGTGTTGGTTGTAGTATTTTATATATTTGTTGATATTATATATATGTATCGAGTTAGTTGTAGGTATAGTGTGATATTGTATATGGTATGAGTATTTTATTAGTACATATTCATTATAGTACTCTGTGCGTTAATATATATATATATATATTATATGATATTATATATTATATATATTATATATAATATATATATATATAGTATATATATATATATATTATATATATAAATATATATATATATATATATATATAATATCATAATATATATAGTATAGTAAAATTATATATATATATTAAAATACTAAATAGTATATATATATTATATATAGTATATAAGTAATATATATATATATATATCTATATATATATAATATAATTATATATTATATATATATATTAAATTTTATAAATAAAAATTTATAATTTTAATTCAAAACTAAAAAATTCTTATTGACAACAACAATCATGATGAATATGAATAATGAAATAATAAATCATAATAATAATAATAATAATAATAATATAATAAATAATATAGATAATAATAATAATACTAATAACAAAAAGTAGATGATAATGATAATAATAATAATAATATATAATAATAATAATCAATATAATAATAATATAATAATAATAAAATAATAAATAATAATAAAAAAATAATAATTATCAATAATGTAAAATAAAATGCATGGTTTGCACAGAAATTATTTTTTAAGATTAATCAAATTGGATTTAACCATATATATATATATAATATATAATATATATAATATATATATAAATAATATATATATATATATATATATATCAAATATATATATATATATAATTATATATATATATATATGACCTTTGCGATTCTCAGGAAGACCCATGCTTAAATGAGGGTATTTGTTTATTATTGCATGAGCAACATTTGCATACTGATGGCCAAGAACCTAATATACTATATTATTATATATATAATAATATATATAATATAATATATATATATATATAATTATATCATATAGTATAATAATATATATATATTCATTATTATTATTATTTTTACAAACACTTATTCCCGCTTAAGCGGGGTAGTGGTACGTGCATGCAGCTTCCCTAATTCATATTTTCCTTCATCCTTGCCTCCACCCACCTCCTCCATCTCATTCTTCTCTCGCCAACACCCTACCTTCCTCCACCCTCATTCCTCTCTCTTCCAGCATTTCCTTTTATTCCATCCCCTCCACCTTTCTCTGGTCTCCCCCTTCTCTCCTTCCTATCCCTCCGCCCTCCAAACTTCTCCTAACCACTCCTCGTGTTCCTCCATTGCTCTCCAGATGTTCCCAAACCATCTCAACATTCCCTTCTCCCTCTTCTCACCAAACCATTCTTCAATCACATCTCTCTCTTATCACCTTATTCCTAATCCTCTCTCTTTTATAACCCCACATACCGCTCTCACCCCTTTCATCTCAAACACTTCCCAACTTCTTCTTGGACCTAGCATTCAACCCCATCGTTTCACACCCATATAGTACCCGCTTGGAACACAAATTTTTCCAAACAATACTTTCTTAAGTTTAATGTGATAAATCCCCCCTCTCCATAATTCCGCATCAGACCACTCAATGCTCTCATCCCTTCTCCTTCTCTGTGATCTATCTCTTCCTTTATCCCTCCTTCCTTACCACAAATCCATCCCTAAATATCTGAAACCCTTTACTTCTTCTAATACTACACCTCCCAATTAAGTGCAAATGAATTCTTGACTGTTTCCTCCTCCTCAACACTAACACTTTACTCTACCTGATTTATCTTAAAACCGCTTCTTGTCCAACTCTCCAAACTTCTCACAAACATACTACAGCCCTTCTGAATTTCTTTCGCCATAAGGGCGCAGTATCATCCGGCAAATGTAAATCATAGTTCACTTCCATCTACACCCTATCCATCATTACCCTCTCCCCCTCCCTCATCATCTACCTCTGCAGACACCTCTCCATAAATGAGAGTGAAAAGCACGGTGAATTAAACATCCTGTCTCAAACCCTCTCTCTACCCCAAACATCTCATTCTCCCCTCCTAATACTCTCACAACACACATCCTGCTATTCCTATAAAAGGCCCTAATACCATTACCTAATTTACCCCCTACTCCAAATTCCTCCAGCCCCTTCCATAATTCCCCCCTCTTCACTCTATCATATTCTTTCTCCAGAAGTCTAAAAACACCAATACACTTATATATATATACTATATATATATTACCTATATATTATACTATATATATATAGTATATATTATAATATATAGTATATATAATAGTATATATATATAAGAAAAAAAAAACTACCTATTAACGTGCTTTATCCCCTATGCAGGGGGTAACACGGGGGGACCACAGGAAATCGAACTTTAAGGCCGCTATCCCCAAACCAGCTCCACCAACGTGTTCGCAGTCAAGTTTTAAATTCTTGCCCCCAGGGTAGATAAAACCCACTGCTACGCGGCAGGATTTTGAACCAGCCGTCCTCTCGTATGAGAGTCGGTGACTCAACTCCTGCGCCACGAGGCGTTCAATATATATACTATATAATATATATAGTATATATATATATATAGTATTATATTATATATATATATATAATATATTAATATATATATATAAATATCATATATATATATATATATATATATATATATATTATATTATATATATAAATAGTAAGATAATATATATATATATAATAAAGTATTATATATATTTATATATATATATATATATATATATATATATATATATGTATATATACATTACATATAATATATATATATACAAAATTTGTCTTCTATTAAATTCATATTTTGTGATTTTATTTTCAACATTTTTGGACTATTTTGTTCAGTAAATTTTATTGAAATGAAGAAGCTTTATTCTCTAAACAATTTATATTATATTTTGTGAATAGTAGATGTGGGAGGGTGGGTAATTGTTATAATATGGAAAAACACTACAACCTGAAACATCTGTTGTTCCATATTAATTTATATAATTGTTTTAAGTATATTATAAAAATAATTCATTCCAAGCAAATTTTTTAGTAAGTAATTTTAAAATAGAAAAAATGTATTTTACAAATTTGTACTTACCTTATATTCTTTTGGTAAAAGCTGTCATATATTTTTGTCAAGAACTGACTTTTCAATGATTTATTTAATAATTGCTGACTGGCTAGAAGAGAATTTTCATGAATGTGAGGCAACTGATATGTAGTGTACACATTATTTGACTGATTTTCAATGAAAACTACTTTCTCAGAAGACTGAGACTGAATAGTTTTATAAAATGCATCATTTGACGTCATTGCATTCTGACGCTCTAATGTTTCACTGCATGCTACATCATTTTTTATTACTTCATTATTTTTTTCAGGATCACAAACTCTTTTTGAATTACAATATGAAGCATCGTCATCCACTGATCCATAATCAAAATTGGCACTATGAAGCAATGAATTGTTTTTTTCTTCTTCATTTTTCAAATATTTTTCATTATTTTCATTATCATTCAAAGATATACTGTTATAATCAGTCATAGAAACTTGTAGATTTATACTCGATTTATTTTCTGCTACTTTTATCGTACTATCTGAATCTTCCTCTTCCTCTTCACATATTCTGAAAAGCTTTGATTCAACATGTTCAACATCATTCCAATCACAATCTACATATGATTGAAATTCATTATCAAAATATTGAATACAATATTTGCTTTTATTTTAAAAGAAAACAAAAGTTTAACATCCTCTTCATTTGGATTTTTTATTTTTTGGTATTATTTTTTATAATTAAAAAAAAATCGCCATAGTGTAGTGAAGTTAAAAAAAGTGCTAAAATATATATATACTGATATTATATATATATATATAGTATTATAATATATATATATATATTAATATATTATATATATATATTATAGATATAATATATATATGATATATATATATATATTATATATATATAATATTAAATATATATATATAGATCTACAGTACAAGCTCCAGTAGGCCAAATTAATTTCAAAAAACATAAATTCAGGATATTAGATTGAGGTCAAACTTTATGCTTCTTTTAAGTGTTACATACCACAAACCTCTAATCTGATATGCTGCTAATAATTGCCAATATTTTGAGTCATTTAAAAACAATATTTTATAATCATACTCACTCCTTGTACCTTTTAAGGGAGATTCAATATTGTAAGCGTGCATATGTGAATTGAATTTAATTACATTAATAATTCTAGAAATCACAAAATAAATGCACCCTTTAGATGAATTAGAACAGCATACATAGTCAATCACAGCAAATTTCTCAACTTCATACAATCCTAACAATGGAATCAAATATCCTTTGATGTACTACTACTACCTTCCTTTAGAATTCCACTATCTAGAACATCAGGAGCTTTATCTATGTCATTGTGGTCTACTAAAGGTTTAATTTCTTTCAACTGAATTTCCAATTCTGTAAGCTTGCTTATTATAAGCCTACTCAAACTATTAGTCTATAATATTATCCAATCTTTCCTCAGTAAACACTGATGCAAAATAAGCATTGAAAATATTAACCAATACCATATCTGAACCTGTAGGTTTTATCTTACTTTAAAAACTTATTGGTCTTTATTGATATTATTTCTGCCCTTTCTCTGCCTTACTTATTGACTGAATAATTTCATTTCTAACTTTGTTATAATTTTTTAACTCCTTCACCTTATAATTTTAATAAATAAACTTTGTCTCTAACATAACTATAATTCTAATTAATGCTGAGCAATAGGAATATTTTTTTGCTGGCTATATCATTTTAAAATATGACTCAAACTCCACATTTTTAAAATCACTTGGCTTTTCTACCAATTTTCATAATTTTTTTGAGAATACTGGAAATGCACCAAAAATAATTAATAAAAGTTATTGGAAGTCTCTGTAAGGCCTATAACATTAATTAATAATGTAGCAAATATCTATAGCTTACGCTAAACTATTCAATTTACAAATATCTATAGCTTACGCTAAACTATTCAATTTAGAGTCAGTCAAACAATCTAGATTAGGTCTATGATTATGGCAACATACCTATCTAAGGTAGGTTAGAGTCTACGGCATAGACAATCCATATAGGTTAGGTCTCGGTTTAGGTTCCTATTAGTTCAAATTATGATAAGATTTGTTAAGCATACACAGGTTTACTATGTGTATACTTAACAAAACTTACCATAACCTGAACTAGCAAGGTACTAAACCAAGACCTACCTATACCAATGCTACATACCTAAACAAAACTTAGATGGATCTACGTTGCCATAAATGTAGACAACCTAGATGGTTTGACTGTCCCTATATATATATATATAATATATATATATAATATATATTATATATATATATATATATAAATATATATATATATAATATATACTATATAATAATAGTATAATATAATAATATATATATATATATATATTATCATATATATATATATATATATATATATACATTATAATATATATATATATGGAAAGTTTGAGGTTGGTGGGGTAAAAAAAAAACAAAACCCCTCCCCCCTTTCCTGAAAATATTTTTTTGAATTTTATGGGCTATTCTGGTAGCCGTCTTTATTATCTATAAAAAATGCCAAAAGAAAATGGGCTGCTCTAAATTGACAGTAATCAGCGATAACAAATTTCGAACCCCATAAAAAATGGCTACAAAAACTTTTTAGTTTTTTACAACTTTTGCTACCATTTCAGAGAGTGAGTATTACATTTTTTTAAATTTTTTTTATTGGTATTACTACCATATTGATGGAAGAACTTGGGCAAACTAATAAATTTTTGAAAATTCGATTGAAATGTCCTATGAAAAAAAATTTTTTTTTACCCCCATCAAATTTTCCAAAAAAAAAAAAAAAAAACCAGTTTTTTTTTTTTAAACCACTGCTGATGGGCAAAGCCTTAAAAACACAGTGCAAATAAAAAGCTTGGAAAGTAGCTTGGAAAAGTGAGAGCTGAAATGATGACGAGGCTAGAACAAAGGGGGGGTAGGGAGAAAAAAATGCTCATGAAAGTACCAGGGTTGTGGAGTCGGAGTCGGGTAGTTTTGAAGAGAGCGGAGTCGGAGTCGGTATTTTGAAGAAGGGTGCAGTCAGAGTCGGTAAATTTTCAAGAGTCGGTATTTTCAAAAGAGTGGAGCGTCGGAGTCGCAATTTGTCAAAAGGGTCAAGTCGGGTGTCGGTAATTTTGAAAGAGGTCGGAGTCCGGTAATCTGTTTTTGAAGAGTGGAGTGGAGTCGGAGTCGGAAAATTTTTTTGAACTCTATTACATGACGCACTCAGGAAAACTAGAAAGCATTTGAAGTAACTGAAACGTATAGAGCACACCACACGTGATTAATGATTATATCGCGACTCCTCTCCAATGTTTTGTTTTTTTTTTTTTTTTTACCCCTGTTTTGTTTTTTTTTACCCCAATGTTTTGTTTTTTTTTTACCCCATTTTAAGATCTTCGAATGGGGTAAAAAAAAATCTTGTTTTTGGTTTTTAAGAAAATATAAAAAAAATTTAATAACCTATTCCCATCACCTTAGATAAAGCGAGAGCGAGCGACAACCCTCATAACATATATATGCTTTGTCATTCTATATATATTTATGCAGGAGAGAAACATGACACTATCACACACCCGATTGGGTTTGTGGATCTACTGATTTCCTGTCTGACCTATATTAAATTATATATTATTATTATATATATATATATATATTATATATAGTAATATACTATATATATATAATATATAATATATATATATAATATTATATAATATATTATATATAGTATAATATATATATATCAGCGGCGGCTCGTGGCCTGGTTGCAGGTTTGCGCAATGACAGCACTGGGCTTTGCGTGGTCCTAGGCAGTTTTTCATAGAAAACATACACAAGTATATAAAGTATTAAAATCTGTACATTATATATATACCGGTAAAATGGGGGAAAATGGGTAATTTTTTGAAGATTTTTTTTTTTTTTGTTGAAGTGGCAAAAATCAGATATTTAAGTTAGACCCATGTTTAAATATTTATTTTCAAATTTAAAGCTTTGTAAATGTTATAGCATAACGAAAATATAAAAAAATGTAAAGAAAAATATTTTTAGCAAATTTTGAAAAATGCAATTTTCAAAAAATTTTTTTTGGGTAAAATGGATACTTGTAAGTAAATTATGCGACTTTAGATTGAACAGTAGTATTGATATTAATACTGAAAGGTAATATAACTGTTAAAGATATTATAAAATTAATTTGGGTCGAAAATAACATGTGTAAGCTATATTTTTTTACCATTGTTAAAATCACATTTTTTTCTAAATTTATATGAATGTGTGTTTTGTTTTCAAATTTTTTTAAATCAATTTATGAATGTATTTACCCATAATTTAAAATAAATATACATATATAATATTTAAATTATATATATTTATATATATATATATATATATATATATAGTATACATTCATATATTTTATTATATATATAATAATATATATATATATATATATATATATATATATATATGTATAATATTTATATATATATTAATATAATATCATAATTATATATATTAATATGTAATTGTTGCCCAGAGGGCTGTCTCCCCCAATTTTTTATGAATTCACAGGATATACTCTAAAAAAAAAGAATAATGAAGAATAGGGAAAACGAAAATCGTCGCTCTCTTTAGGAAAATAAGCTACAGCCTCTCAAAGCTGTTAAAACTCCCATAGACTCTTCAATATTGATACATCCAGGGTAGGTCTCATTTCAGGTCCCCTAAGTCAAATTATGATAAGTTTTGTTAGGTATACACAGAGAATATCTATGTAGAATTAACAAATCTTATCATAACCTGAACTAGGATGGCCCTAATACGAGCACGAGGTCCACTAATTTTTTTTTATAAGAAAGTCTATGGGAAACTTTTAAACTTTGAGAGGCTATAACTTTTTTTTTCCTAAAGAGACTGCTGATTTTCATTTTCATTATTATTTTTCTAAAGTATATCCAGTGATTTTTAATTTTTTTTTTTTATTTTATCCTAGGGGATTTTAAACAACTTTGAGAGGCTGTAGTTTTTTTTCCTAACAAGAGCGACAATTTTCGTTTTCACTTCATTATTTTATTTTTTTAGAGTATATCCTGTGATTTTCATTAGAATTGGGGGTGACAACCCTCTGGGTAACAATTACCTTGGCGTTAAACGTTAGCCTCTGCTTGCGCGCGAGACCCTTATAAGGTGCGGGGCCCAGGGTGATTGGCCTGGTTGCCCTGCCCTGGAGCCACCACTTTATATATATTAATATATATATATGTTTAAATATTACTACGCTCTCTTTAAATATTATATTTATTAATATTATATTGAATATATAGTATATATATATATAGTATATTATATATATATAATATATTAAATATATAATTATATATTATATATATATTAATATACTATGATTTAGTATATATATATATCCTAAAAGTTCAGGCTTGTAACTAGAAAACTATAACGAGTTACACGAAAATAAATATCATTTTATTAATCAGAGACATTTTACTGCGGAATTAAAAAAAAAAAAAAAAATAATGCTTTAAAAATTAAATTTTTTAAAAATGTTGAACAGATTACAGTTTTTATTTGACAATTCAAGATGCTGCTACTCCGAATGATGGACGCCAGAAGGTGCCAAATGTTGAAGTTTTTTTTTAAATGACGGAGAATATCCCACGGGTAAACAAGAATGATGGATAGAGTCGGGGGTTGCTCGGGCCTACAGGGAACGACCGGGATGGGGACTTTGTCCCCTCTTTTGGTCGATGCTTCCAGAATGGTGACGTCTGCAAATATTTTCTCCAAGCATTTAAAACAACATTACATGGGCATAAAAAAGTAGTTGTCGAGACCTAATGCACGTTTTCAAAGGTCAATCAGAGGCGTGCACTATTTCAGGTCTACGAAGATATTACTAATATTTAAGAAGTTATTAATAAATATAGAATAAATAAAAAATTTTAATGTTCCAATTCGGAATTCCACTCGAAATAAAAAGTGTTATTTATTTTCCTGTAGATGTTTATAGTTTTTCTAGTTACATGCCTGAACTATTCGGGATGCTGGCCATATATAATATATATATATATATTTATATATATATATAATTATATATATATATATATATATAATATATTATATATATACTATATATATTTTTATATATTATATAAATATATATATAATATATATATATAATTAATATATAATATATAACCCTAAGTTACTGACCAAGAGATAAGTTAGGTATGGCTGTAAGCTATTACTAATTGCAGAATTTTCTTGGTAGTTGCCACAAAATATATTGGTGGAAAATGATATTAACCCTAGACTTGAAGTAAGGGAAAACAAACTAATTGCTTTTAAAATTATGGCATGTATACTATGTAAGTTATTGACAAGCCCTAGGGTGCTTTGTGGATTTGCATGAGCATGTTTGGTGATAGATTCTATTAGCTTGACATGAGACAATCTTGATAGGCCCAAGTGGCTTCTTACTGTCTGTTTATTTTTATTGTTCTAATGACACAACATTGTAAAACAACTACATAATGAATAAACTTGGGCGAGATAAACAAATCCGTAAAAATATTTTGGTACAGAAATAATGAAACACAAAGTATGCGAGTATATTGCCCTTATAAGGCCTATTTTTTCCAAAAATATATATATTTTTTATTTATTATACTGTATGAAACACAGTTAACACGTCTGAAACAGTTGAATATGTGGTAATAGTCTATTTTCACTATTTTTATAAAGACATTTACACCAGAATATGCAAGATTAAATTTATTTACATGAAAGAAAGATGGCAGCTACGGCGCAACAATACACACTTGTATATAAAGACGAATCATAGCATCCATTTTTGATACAAATTAAATGAAAACCTGCGTTTTGGAGGCCTTGTATATAAATTCAATTGTTGGGTCGCAAATCAGTAATTCGTACGCGATATGAAGTAGTTCCATTTCTTTACAGTTATGTATTAATTTAAATTCATGAGCCTGGTTTAAAGATTAAAATTTAATTTAAAAGTTATAATTATCAATTTATTTACGTTTTTTTCGAAATAATATCATGGCAAATCAAATATATTTGCTATTTACATTGATCGAATTTTAGTTTACGATTGATTTTTTTTTCTCTGTGAACATGTTCAAAAGTTCAAATCTAAAATAGAAGATCTTAGTGGTTTAAAATTTACTCTTGAAAAAGGCAAAAAATAACTATATTAATTTCTTAGATATTAACATTAAAATTAAAGAGGATGGAAAATTTGATGGAGGTTTCTACGTTAAATCTACAGATAAAGGAACATACTGAATTCGACTTCCTCACCCTTAAGTGCGGTGGTAAAATTTGCTCCATAAAGACCTTTAGTTCACACGACATTAAAGGATATCGTCTGATTGGACCTTTTTGGGGGGGGGGGGGTGATATAGAAATTAAAAGAATAACTCAGAATCTAGTAGACAATAACTTTCTCCAGTATATTATATAGAAAACTTTAAAGAACACTTTAAGTAATTTATTTGCCAATACCATCAAAGAAAAAAAAACGATAACTAGTTAGGTTATAAACTGAAATAATGGTCAGAGAAAGAGGAAGAAAAATTAAAATTAATTTTTAAAACGAGCTATTTAAAACAAAAAACGGAAAGAAGCTTATTTTAAGATCTTACTATAAGCTATTAAAACTGAGCTCGTGCTTCTCTACTCGTGAAGCATTTTCTGATGGTGAGAGCAGCAACGTTGCGTACCGATTTCAATGTTCTGAAAGTGGATGTATTGCCGCTTATATCGGATACACAACGAATACCCTCAACGTGAGAATGTCGCCACATAAGTAAAAACCGATTAAAGCATTTCAAAATTTTAAAGAAAAACACGGCAAAAATCCCGATAACAACATAAAAGAAAGCTTCTCCATCATAGGAAAAAATGATTTTTATGAATTGCGCCTCGGGAATCGTTGCTCTTAAGGAAACACAAACCAGTGATGAATATAAAATATAATGAAATGTCCAATTTTTTTAAACATCTTTAAATAACGAAAAAGTCAATGTACATTAACTTTCGAAACTTTTAAAATTATTAATTTTATTTATTTATTTTTGTTATTAATTTATACGATATTAATATTAAAATTTAAATCAAATTATAAAACAATAAAAATTATTTTGAAAATAAAATCAGAAAGTATAACCACGAAACTTGAGCAAAACAGTTAACAATCAGTGAGAAAATAAATATTAAAGAAAATTTCTTCAGTAGAAAGAAATATTTTCAGGAGGTTTGAAAAAGCTAGCAAAATCATAAATTAATAATAATAATAATAATAATAATAATAATAATAATAATAATATAATAATAATAATAATATAAATAATAATAATAATAATAATAATAATAATAATATAATAATAATAATAATAATAATAATTATAATAATAATAATAATAACAATAATAAAAAATAATAATAATAATAATAATAATAATAATAATAATAATAATAATAATAATAATAATAATAATAATAATAATAATAATAATAATAATAATAATAATAAATAATAATAATAATAATAATAGTAATAATAACAATAATATTAATAAATAATAATAATAATGATAATTATAATAATAATGATTAATAATACATAATAATAAATAATGATAATAATAATAATAATAATAATAATAATAATAATAATAATAATAATAATAATAATAATAATAATAATAATAATAATAATAATAATAATAATAATAATAATAATAATAATAATAATAATAATAATCCCGCGGAGCTACTTTTACTCATTTTCAGTAAACTTTTGAGGCTTCACAATATAAATGTATCTTTCTTCAAAGTTTCTGAAATAAATCCCAAAGGGGCTTCAACATGCTTTGATGTAACAAAAGTTACTTTGCATCTCTTATAAGGTAAATTTTGTAGGTAATTGTCAAACATTAAAAAGATGTTTCAACTTGATGTTTTATTTTACGCTGTCTTAAAGTTACCACTCTTCTCACGGGAGACTGAAACCCTCTTCAAGGAGAAAACACACAACAAAAGAAACCCCCACACATAGGTTCGAACCTAACCCCCCCAAAAAAAAACATCCAAAATTGTTATTTATGTATAAGTTACTTAAGGCTCAGTGTTTGATTGTTCTTCTATGTGGGTTATAACACTTACAGATTATACTAGAGATTTTAATTTTTTTTTTAAGCTATGCCATGTATAATACCGTTTATATATATATATATATATATATATATATATATATATATATATATATGTTTTAGATATATTATTATATATATTATATATAATATATAATATATATATATATAATATATATTATATATATATTTGGTAAACTAAATAATATATATATATATATTATATATATATATATATAATATATATATATATATATATATATATATATATATATAATATATATATATATATATATATATATATATATATATATTATATATATATATATAATGCTTTATTTTATTTTCCTTTCTCTCTTAAAGGAAGAAAATGTCAGTGGGGCAAGAGGACGAATAAAATCTTTGGGAAATATTATGGAAGTCGTTCGTCGAAAATCTACGTCAGTGCCTCAGGCGGCATCTTGTAGTGCCC
>JABUQX010047929.1:22500-42500 GCA_015478945.1 Trachelipus rathkii
GGAGAGAAGAGGGTGGTTAAGGATAAAAAAGTGCTCAATCAGCTCCATAAATAAGTTGCTGAGTATAGGGGACAAAGGAGAGCCCATGCTAAGGCCAGTGTTTTGTTTGTAGTAAAGATTGTTGAAGTGGAAATAATTATGTTCAAGGGTAAGGTATATTAGTTTTTTCAGGAAAGGGAAAGGATAAGCTAAGTTGTAATTGTTTTCAGAGAAGTAACGTTCTAATAAAGTGATAGTAAAAGGTACAGGGACAGAGGTAAATAAAGAAATGGCGTCAAAACTAAGGATATGGTTGGTGTGAGGTGAAATATGACATGTTTTGAGGATGAAGTCATCAGTATTTTTAAGATGAGAGGGGAGATTTGACCGAGTAAAGGTTTGAGTTGTTGGGAAAGCCAAGAAGACAACTTATAAGAAACAGAATTAGTGTTAGAAATAATGGGGCGTACTGGGTTATTGGGTTTGTGTATCTTAGGGATACCATAAAATTGTGAAAGACGAGGAAGGCTAGGTTTAAGATCGTTAGTGAGGTTGGGGAAATCTTTAGTGATAAGTTTAAGATGTTGGTTAAATCTAGTGTGAGAGTTGTTAAGAGGATTACTGTTGAGGAGTGTGTAAGTGTTATCATGAAGAAGATCATTACATTTAGAGATATAGTTATCCTTATTTAAAATTACTAAATTATGTCCTTTATCTGATCTGGTGACGACTATATTATGATTGTTCCTAAGAGAAGTTAAGGCAGTGAAGAATTTCTTGGGTGTAGATCTAAGTTTTGAGTTATTGATAATACCATCAATCATCAATCCTTTAATAAAGTCATGGTTGTAGTTGGAGTTTTTAGTGCGACTCTTCCAAAGTTCAAAATCGGAGCAAAATTGAAGTAAGGGATCATCATGCTGGAGAGAAAAGGACAATCCATAACCCAGAATAATTTTCTCGTCATTGGTAAGGACATAATCTGATAAATTGATGATTCTATCTTCAGAGGAGTTAATTACCCATGGACTATTATAATAAATTAGGTTAAATTTATTGTCAAGGGACATCTTCTTTGATTCTACAGCATGATTTTTGGCAGTAAGAAAATACAACTCAGGTTCTTAAAGGAATGCTTGAACAATCTTGTCTTACCAAAAACGTTATTACCTAATTCTATTTCCATGAATCCTTCTTCTCCATTCCCGGATGTTTGCAGAGAGATTCTTCTAGCCAAAATTTGTGAGGTCAAACTTGAGGTTAAACAATCTTTTGCTAAATGTTTCCACAGTTTTAAAAACTTTCAACAAATTTGGTATACTTACTTACCAAACTCGCTAAATGAATTTACTAATTTACTCAATATTGCGCATACTGCCAAAAATCATGCTGTAGAATCAAAGAAGATGTCCCTTGACAATAAATTTAACCTAATTTATTATAATAGTCCATGGGTAATTATATATATATATATATATATATATATATATATATATATATATATATATATATATATATATATATATATATATATATATATATATATATATATATATATATATATAGATAAAATAACTCCTTTGAGTGATTCTTCACTTACCAGGATTAGATTCCGGGCCCTCGCGAACGGTATGCCAAGCGTGTTACCACTCGACCACGACAAGCTAAAAAGATACGCGACTTAAACCTATAAAAGAGTGCTCTATTCAATAGGAATAAGGACCGCCTATGGCAGGACAGATACCTCAGCCACGCATCTCCGCTTGCACTCGGGTCAAAGGTAACACAGGACCTATGTGTAAGGAGACCACTAGATCGGGAGTATAATTTTGTATAGATAAATACTGCATTAAATAGCAGTTCAATTTGTGGTGATAGAATAACTCGCCACTTAATAGGATCTGGGCCCTTCGAATGGGAGAACAGCAGAAGATTGACCAATGACAAGCTAAAAAGATACGCGACTTAAACCTATGAAAGAGTGCTCTATTCAATAGAAATATACTCCGATCTAGAGTGGTCTCCTTACATGGGTCCTGTGTTACCTTTGACCCGAGTGCAAGCGGAGATGCGTGGCTGAGGTATCTGTCCTGCCATAGGCGGTCCTTATTCCTATTGAATAGAGCACTCTTTCATAGGTTTAAGTCGCGTATCTTTTTAGCTTGTCGTGGTCGAGTGGTAACACGCTTGGCATACCGTTCGCGAGGGCCCGGGATCTAATCCTGGTAAGTGAAGAATCACTCAAGGAGTTATTTTATCTATACAAATTGAACTGCGGTTTAATTACAGTATTTATATATATATATATATATATATATATATATATATATATATATATATATATATATATATATATATATATATATATATATATATATATATAGTTCAGTAGTTCTTAACTACAAATAAATTGACAACTATGGCTCTGAAAATTTTCAACTTCTTCAGCGCTCGTGCTGAACCTCCTGGGGGAAAACATGGACCACAAGGACATGGAGGAGGAAGAGGACATGTAGATATTAGTTTACGGTGTTTTAATTACAAAAAATTAATAAATGTTTTTCTTCCTTATAAAAGCATGCTTTTATTATCGCACTAAAGTTTACTTTGCAAATAAATTTAGCGAACAGCCACCGGCCGGCGAAAAGTCGCAGGCGCAAAGGCGAATAGGCACTGATGTGACAAAAATATAGGCACAGGCTAGAGCACTAGTCCGGCGGTATAGGATAAGAAACCAAAAAAAAAATATAGGAGCGCACAACTGATATATATATATATATATATATATATATATATATATATATATATATATATATATATATATATATATATATATATATATATATATATATATATATATATATATATATATATATATATATATATATATATATATTATTATTATATATATATATATATATATATATATATATATATATATATATATATATATATATATATATATTATTTTTTTTTTCTTTACGAATGGGTGTATGTATATATATATATATATATATATATATATTATATATATATATATATATATATATATATATATTATACATATTTAAATATATATATATATATATATATATATATATATATATATATATATATATATATATATATATATATATATATATATATATATATATATATATATATATATATATATATATATATCTTTTATCTTCTCTTCTTTTCCCCAAGACTGGGGGTAAGGTGCGTGTCATGCATAACGGAAAAGAAAAGTAGTAGAAGAATATGACACAAGTCGAAAAGAAAGCCCAGCCTTACCGCCCCCTCAATACCTATTAGTGAGAACTCGTCGCAGTCAGAAAATCCACCCTAGAGCTTCACGGGACCGCGACGGACCCTCACTATGGCATATCGTCAAGTGTAGGGTTCATCCCTTGGCCCAGGTGGGCCACAACCATACCCCCTCACAAAACCTCGCCATTCACTCCTATTATGCACCTTTATTCTCGCCTCTGCCAAACTCACATTTCTCTCCTTCAGACATTCGTTTACTGACTCAATCCACTTTTTCTTCGGTCTCCCAGCCGGTCGATTCCCAACACACTCACCACTATACATCCGCTTAACCAACCGACTGTCATTCATCCTTTCCATATGACCAAACCATCTCAACGTATTTTCATTTATTCTCTCATTTACCCCTTCTTTCACACCATATATCCTCGGTTGTTGTCTGCTTCAGCTTGTTATCAATTTTTCTCACACCTAACACGCCCCTAAGATTGTCCATCTGAACACATTGAACTTTAGATCTATACCTCTTATTCCAGACCATAGTCTCACTACTATACATTAACACAAGTAACAACATACCCTCATGTAAGACCCTAGCGCACTCAAGACTTAGTCCCTTTACATCCACCAATGATTTAATTGCACCAGCCACCTTCCTGCCATTCACAACTTTCCTACTACACTCTGCATCATCCGTTCCCTTTTCATCCAACATATATCCTAAATATTTAAACTCAGACACTTGTTCCAGCTGCTCACCATCTAACATAACTTCACACCGAGGACTGTCCTCACTCACAAACATATTTCAAACGTCAAAAGAAGATTTGAATAGAGAAATGAATATTCAGTCAATTAAAAATAAACAAAAACTAAACAAAAGTACATCCTTGCATTATAAAGTCCTAGTATTACGTAACAAAATCAAATATTATGAAGAACATTCACTTCTTGTAGAAACAAGAAAATAGAGTTACTACTAAAGTGGGAAGATTCGGATAAGATATGGGATAATCTTTTGGAAGGTGTTATGGATCGTAAAGTAGGAAAATGACGGCGGCGAATAGAGTCCAGCTGGGAACAATCAATGAAGATATGGCGAACAGATTGCGGGGTATGACCGACAAAATTTGCAAATGGGAGGGGGGTTCCGTAACATATAGTGACTGTGAGTGATATTAGTGTGGCCAATACGGAAAGTATCACCTCGTGTGCGTTTTCGTCGGTGGGAGAAGACCCCACTCCCGATGATCGGCTTTATATTTCTAAGTTTTGCTCCTCTCTGATCATTCGTCCAGCGCTCTTGCCAATAAGATCGAAAACCTTGTCGGAGAGCAGGATAGTAATCGGTTGATGGGAGGTAGCCTTGTCGAATGGCATCCGGGAGGTACCTGGAACAACTCTGAAATGAGGAGGTGGCCATTTTGGCCTCTGTCAGCGATTTCATTGCCAGTTACCCCTACATGAGAAGGGGTCCAACATAAAATAATTTGTTTCTTACGGGAATGGAGCAGCCGAAGAAATTGCTGCACAGCAGATACCATTGTGTTTTTAGAATAAGGGGTTTTAAGCGTAGCGCGCTGAGCGAATCTGAATAAATGACATAAGATTGATCTTGGTTAAGGATTAGAATTTGAGAAAGCGCAATCATTATAGCCATTAATTCTGCTGTGAAAATTGAAGCATGAGGGGGAGGGTATGGAAAAGGTTGCGATCAGGAAAGACAGCAGATGCGCCCACACTGTTCCCGGTTTTAGAGCCATCAGTAAATACTGGAGTAAACTCATCATGAACTGTGGAATGAGACAGGAATGATGCCTTTAACAAGGCAGCAGAATGGCTTGATTTGGAGAGAGGTCAGAGCCAAGCAAATGGTGTATCCTTCATCGTATGAGAAAGGCAGCACCTTTTGTAAAGGGATATTAAGGAAATTAAGGATGTTATGAACCGTGTTTGCAAATGGCCAGTAATTAGGATTCTGAGGCACCTCCTGCAGAATCGGTGTCAGGGCAGACGGTATTGGGGTTTGAAAACGAAGATAACTTGTACACATGATGTATTCTCTTCGAAGAGAGTGGCATCACATTGGCTTCAACTTCAAGGCTTACCCGGGGAGACGATCGGAAGGCTCCAGTGGAGATACGTATCGCCTCGTTTTGTGTGGGATCTAACAGATGCAGTAGAGTAGGGGAGGCCTGACCATATACTACACAGCCATAGTCAAGCTTCGATCGAACTAGGGCGATATATAGACGTAAAAGGGACTTGCGATCAGCGCCCCAAGATTTTGAGGCGAGATGACGTAATAAGTCAAGCGCGCGATGACAAGTTGTTTTCAGGTGTTTGATATGTGGGGCATATGTTAAGTGGTCATCTAGAATGAGTCCTAGAAATTTGACCTGTGAAGTAACAAGAATAGACGAACCATATAAGGTTAGGTTCGCTGGAAGAAGGTGGCAAGTTCTTCGATTCCCTTTTTCTTAAAAAGCACTGCTGAGGTTTTGGTGAGAAAAATGGAAGCCATGGGAGCTAGCCCATTGTGAAATATTTTCAATAGCTAGTTGAAGTTGCCGTTCGAGAAAGGGCAGCCTGGCACCGGCTATGTATAATGCTAAGTCATCAACATATAGAGAAAAATTGACAATCGCTGGAATAGAAGTAACAATATCATTAAATCCGAGAGCAAATAGTAGTACACTTAAAACACTACCCTGAGGAACGCCTTCATCCAGAGTAAAGTGGCGTGACAGAATAGAAGAGCACCGAACCTGGATAGATCTGTGTGACAAAAGGCATTTGATGAAAAGAGGGAGTTGTCCGCGGAAACCAAGCGAATGGAGTTTAAGGAGAATTCCAGTTCTCCACGTTGTGTCGTAAGCTTTTTCAAGGTCAAAAAAGACACCAAGAACCATCCCACCAGTTGAGAAGGCTTCTCGGATGTCATGGTCTAGTTTTACCAAGGGGTCCGCAGTCGAACGATTTTTGCGGAAACCAAATTGGAAGTTTGAGAAAGCTTGATGGCAATCCAGAACAGAGAGTAAGCGGCCAAAAAAACATTTTCTCCGTTAATTTACAGGAGTAACAGGTCAGCGAAATTGGTCTTTGGTTGTCCGCCAACTTCGGATCTTTTCCAGGTTTGGGAATAGGAATTACAAAAGCTGTAGTCCAAATAGATGGAAAAGAAGATTCGATCCAGATTCTGTTATATAAATCCAGCAAAAATGCTGACGCCGAAGGATGGATATGACGGAGCATGATGTACGAAATCATGTCTGGACCAAGAGCACCGTCTTTGCTATTCGCCAGTGCAGTTTGATACTCTGCAAGTGTAAAAAGACGGTTGTAGGTATGATCTTCCCCTTTCGCTGTTGAAAAGTCTGGTAGTGCTGTGTCAGTTCTCAGTTTTTGAAAGGCTTCAGTGTAGCGGAATGAACTCGAATGGCTAGCAAAGCTATAACCTAACGCATCCGCTACCACCGCAGGAGCGGAAATCGTATCAGTTATATCAGGCCCATAACGGAGGACTGTGGGTGAGGAGTTATTGGAGCGACGAGATATTTTCTGTGTAACTTTCCACACTAAAGGAAGGGGAGTTGTGGAATTAACAGTATATATATATATAAATATATATATATATATATATATATATATATATATATATATATATATATATATATATATATATATATATATATATATATATATATATATATATATATATATATATATACAGTGGATGGTCTCTAGGCAGGGCGACCTGGGCAATCTCCCTGGGCCCCGCGCCTTAAAGGGGCCTCGCACGCATGCAGAGGCTAACAGATTTAACGCCCCATATCGAACGCCCCATATCGCATGAGTAGTGTAATAGACATAAATATATATATATATATATATATATATATATATATATATATATATATATATATATATATATATATATATATATATATATATATATATTAGTGATGCAGCAGATGTCATTTTTTTCGCATCCTCGGATGCGGATGCGGATGTTTGATTTTAATAAGTGAGGATGCGGATGTTGATTTTTTAACATCCGCGGATGCGGATGTGATGCGGATGTGGATGCGGATGTTTGATATATATATATATATATATATATATATATATATATATATATATATATATATATATATATATATATATATATATATATATATATATATATATATATATATATATATATATATATATATATATATATATATATATGCCTAATAAATTTCGAGTTTTAGCCACAACTTATTAATATATATTTGTTACCAGCGTGTGGGACGGGAACCCAACTCAAATGCACCCCACCAACCCCTTCCCCAACCTCCGACCGTAATGAAAGAGATTTTACAATGGATTATATACTTTTTGCACTAGTATTGAAATTCAAATATAGGAAGGTTGTGCTTGAGAAACATCAATTTTTCTGCCTTTTCTGCTGAGAGTCTGTTTCTCTTTTTATTATATATTAGCCCAGCATTGCTAAATACTCTCATTTGGAACACTAGTTGGGGGACAAACCAAGTATTTCTTGCAAGTTTACTCAAGCGTGGGTAAACATTTTGCTTTA
Organism: Trachelipus rathkii; assembly: GCA_015478945.1. NCBI lineage: Eukaryota > Metazoa > Arthropoda > Malacostraca > Isopoda > Trachelipodidae > Trachelipus > Trachelipus rathkii. The sequence goes on from JABUQX010047929.1 coordinate 30,338, forward strand.
CTTTCACCAACTAATAGGATCATCTGTGTCTAGTCGTTTTTCTTGGTGATAGTTTTCAATCATTTGCACTACATCTTTTGGTAATGCGTGTTTTTCATCACTACTGGACTGTAGAAATTATACCAGTGAATCTGTTATTGATTTATTTCTAGGAGATGTTGGTTCTGTAGATTTCGTTTTTTTCCTTTTAATGGGTGGCGAATTAATAGACTGGTCGGATTGAAGTTTTTCAACTGCAACACAAAGTGACGATTTAATTTGTTCTAATATTGTGTTACAAAAACTTGCTCTCTTATAACGGGGAACTAGGTAAGTTTCAATAGTAGAAGGTCATTAATTTCCACATAAAAAACAAAAAACCTATTTCGAGCTCGTTTTATTACATTTTTCATTCTTTTTAAACCGTCATCATTTTCATTTGAAGATGGTTCAAAATGCTTCCTTAGCGTTGAGATTAATGGTATTATATCGGAGACAGAAGCTGTAGAGGCGCTGATGTTTTTGGCATCCCTAATCTCATGAGACTCTGTTGAATCAAATTATTATGAACTTCATGCTGCGAGATCATGAGTCATCATTACATAGTTGAGTCGAGTCCCATGTCTCTCATTTAAAGTTTGCGTTCAGATTCATCTTAAGTATTTTTATTATAAAATTCTTTATCAAATCTCGACAATAAACATCCGCGCAACATCCGCAGGGCAAAGCGGATGCGCGGACGCGATCTGTACAAAGCGCGGATGCGTATGTTACCTGTATCACTAATATATATATATATATATATATATATATATATATATATACATTGTATGTATATATATATATATATATATATATATATATATATATATATATATATATATATATATATATATATGATTCGAACGTCGTCGAGTGTGGAAGCAGTGGAAACCAGAGGGGATGCGAGAAAGAGAAGGGTCAGAAGAGAGATTTTTTTAAAGAAGAAGGAGTCTGTAAAGACTAACTGGAAAGAAGAACGAAATCTGAAGACTCTACTCAAGAAGTATTCAGATCATTTTTTCAGGAGAGAGGATGCTTTTGATTCAAAGTAACTCTAGCTACTTAAAAAGAAAAATATATTTTTACGATTAGAAATTTTAACAATGCAAAATTTTATACATTTAAATTAATTTCATTTGAAATCTAGGTTGGAGGAGCTGCAAAATTTTCAACTTTATTTCTTTTGATAGTTTTGGAATATTAAATATAAAATATAATAAAAGAGAAGAAATTTAAAATATTAATTTCTAGCAGGTGAAGCTGATTTCTGGAAACAGTCGAGTCATATGAAGATTATTATCTTCCTCTGGTGGCAAGGGGCTGAAAACCCCCTTCAACCATAATGCTCTTTTCGTGAATGGTGGTGATAGTTGTAAATAATTATCACTGTGGTGAGCTGACTGTAAAGAGAGTTTATGTTTGTATCATATTATATATAGTGTTTCTTATTATTATTGTTTGCAGAGAGAGAAAGAGAGAGGGAGGGAGGGAGAGAGAGAACGAAAGAATGTAGGTTGATAGATTGTGGAATAAAATGTGAGTGAAAGTGAGGTTGGGTGGCCAGACGGCATCAGGCATAAATATCCTATCCTCACCTCCTTTCCTTCAGTCTTTCTTACCTATGGTTCTATCTTTCCTGTCCACACGCTCGTCTGGCATAACTTTTGGTTTGAAAGTGAATGATTGTGGTTTTTCTATTTTCTTAATAATATATTACTAATATTTATTCTTTTCTTCCGGCAGGAATATATTTTTGATATATATTTTTTTACACCCTTTGGCGATGTGTACTTGATACCTTGACTTGTATCAAGACTGATTTCTTTGTGAATTAAGGTAATATATTTAATTACTATTATTATTATTATTATTATTATTATTATTATTATTATTATTATTATTATTATTATTATTATTATTATTATTATTATTATTATTATTATTATTATTATTATTATTATTATTATTATTATTATTTTTATTATTATTATTATGATTATTTTATTGTGTTTTTTTTTGCTTAACACATCATTTTTTATGGTAACTTTTACTATTAATATTGTTATTATTATTACTATACTTCTATAACTAATTATTTAATTATTATTATTATTATTATTATTATTATTATTATTATTATTATTATTATTATTATTATTATTATTATTATTATTATTATTATTATTATTATTATTATTATTACAATAGATTATTATTATTATTATTATTATTATTATTATAACTTATTATTATTATTATTATTATTATTATTATTATTATTATTATTACAATAGATTATTATTTATTATTATTATTATTATTATTATTATTATTATTATTATTATTATTATTATTATTATTATTATTATTATTATTATTATTATTATTATTATTATTATTATTATTATTATTATTATAACTTATTATTATTATTATTATTATTATTATTATTATTATTATTATTATTATTATTATTATTATTATTATTATTATTATTATTATTATTATTATTATTATTATTATTATTATTATTATTATTATTATGAAATGTTTACTATTAATATTATTATTATTATTACTATATTTCTATAACTAATTATTTAATTATTATTATTATTATTATTATTATTATTATTATTATTATTATTATTATTATTATTATTATTATTATTATTATTATTATTATTATTATTATTATTATTATTATTATTATTATAACTTATTATTATTATTATTATTATTATTATTATTATTATTATTATTATTATTATTATTATTATTATTATTATTATTATTATTATTATTATTATTATTATTATTATTATTATTATTATTATTATTATTATTATTATTATTATTATTATTATTATTATTATTACCATTACTTATTATAATTCTATAAATGTTTATTAAGTTTATTATTATTATTATTTACTACTATAATTTATAAATTATTATTATTATTATCATCATCATTATTATTAGAAATGTCATGTTATATTTGATGGACGGTAATGTTTTTTCAGTTTGTGATGCTGAAAAAACTGGACAAGAAACCGTCCAGTTTTTTTTCTTACCTTTTGTTTGGGACTTTGATTGAAGGAATTGGAAGAGGAGGATCCATTCGTTTTCCCCTTCACTTGGTCTGAAGTTGTGGAAAGTTGGATCCACTGCACCAAAGAACAAAATACCCCTGAAGAAGAAAGTACCCTTGACCCAATACCCATAAAGAAGAAATTACTTTTGAACCAATACCCCTGTACCAGATATTACCCCCTGAACCAATATCCCTAAACCACTACCCAGAAACCAGAAATTATCCCTGAACCAATACCCCTAAACCACTACCCTGAAACCAGAAATTATCCCTGAACCTAATCCCCTGAAAATTACCCAAATGAAAATTAACCCTTGAAAGAAATACCCACTGAGAATTGAAACCCCCTGAAAGAAAACCCCCCTGAATTGAAACCCCTGAAATTGTTTTCGGAAATTGCCCCCTTGAGATTGTTCCCTAAATTTGATGAGTTTATCATTTTGTAAATTATGTATTGTTTTTATGTTTATATGTTGATATTTTGGACAAGACTATCAAGCCTCTATTTATAATTTGAATTCATTTATAAATTTATAGGATATCTTAATTAAATTTTTTCATGTTGTTTATAGTGATTTTGTTTTGTTTAAATATATATATATATATATAAATATATTATATATTTTTTTATATATTTGTATGTATATTGCTTGTTTTTTTATTTGTTTATATTGATTTGCTTCTTTTTGTTTATGTGAAAAGTGTGTATATATTTTGTTATTTTGTTATTTTTGACGATTGGACGATTTTGACGACTGACTGTAGGACTTAATAAAGAAAAGACAGACTGTTTTTTTGTTTCTTGCTTTATTTTATTTCTTATTGTTTAATAACTTACAAAAAGTGTTATTTTTTTTCGCCCTTCATTTTCCCGACCAAACTTAACACCCACTCCTTTATACTCTTTGTGGTTTTTTTTATAACAACTACATATTTTGGCGCCCAACGTGGGGCGATAAAACGGGAAAGTGAAGGAAGCAGGTGTGAGTGAGAAGGGAAAAATGGCTACGGCTGAGGAATTGCGTTTAGAAGTGGAGAGATTGAAAGAAGCGTTGCGAAAGAAGGAAAGGGAGAATGAGGAGTTGATTGATGAATTGAGAGAGATGAAGAAGGGAATGGACGAAATGGAGAAACGAATGGAAGAGAGAATGATGGCCCGAATGGATGACATAATGAATAAGAGATTTGAGAATGAGATAGGATTGAATGGAGGGGTAGGGGCAGGGACAAAGAGTAAAAGAACCTCTACTCCTAGGGTAGAACATCAGAAGAAAGAGATTGTGGTACAAGAGAAAAATGGATTAAGTGATGTGGAAGAGGATGATGAGAAAATGAAACTCAAAGATCAGAAAGAGAAGAAAAAAAAAACATCGAGAATCAGAAGGCATGAAAGAAGAATGAAGAGTAAGAGTATTGATTCTTTGTACAGTAGTTCGGATGAAGGTGTAAGTGATGGTGGTGACTCTGGGCGAGTGAATCATCTGAGTCCAGTGTGCATGTGAAACGGAGTGTATTAATTCGGGATATTCCGAAAATAAATAAATTCAATGTATATGGTACTAAGGATGTAGAAGAATTTTTTAAGGATTACGAGGGGTATTGTAGGGAAAGGTTCGATGACAATAGGGTGTTTTGGGTGAAAGAGTTGTGTGAGTTTTTGGAAGGGCGAATGTTAGATTTTTATAAGGCAATTGTGAGTGTGGGTGAGCCGAAATATGAAGTGGTGAAGCAGCGAATGTTAGATCAGGTTAGGAGAGTGAAAGGTGGTGTGAAATATAGGAAGGTGAATGATTTTGATAAGGCTAGAAGGGGTAAGAATGAAAGGTTAGATATGTATGCACATAGGCTAGAGACGTTGGCACGAAAGAAGTTTGGGGATGACGATGTGAATGAGAATAAGAGGTTATTGAAAAAGTTTCTGGAAACGATTCCAGCTCAGGTGGCAGAATATATAAATGCGAGGAGGAAGGAAAAAATGAGATGGGCGAATGAGCGATTGAGATGGGAAGATGTTTTAGAGATAGTAGAGGATAGAGAATTTGAAGGGAATGAGCGAGATGAGAATGAAAGAAGGGATGTGTATAGCGGTAGACATAGTGGTAGAGGAATGGATGAGAGGGCTTCATCGCCACCCCAGTATAAGTCTTATAGAGACGCCCTTAAAGCGAACCCTTATGAGGTCATGGTTAAATTCTTAGAAGATTTTTATGGTGGAGGAAATGATGAAAGACAGGTGAATGTAGGAGGTATGAATGCTAATGCTAATCGACAAGTAGGTGGAAATGTGAATGTGAGAGGAAATGGTATGTATAATCAAGGGATGGGAAGTCGCGTGAATGTAACAAACCAAGAGGTGAAGTGTTTCAGGTGTGGGAAACTGGGACACATGATTTCAGAATGTAGATGGGCGAATGGGGCCTGCTTCAGCTGTGGACAAGTTGGGCACATGGCCATGAATTGTACAGACCCGCAAAGGGCAGGTTGTAGGAGATGCGGAGGTATAGATCACTGGGTGCGTGATTGTCAACAGGGAGTGAGAGTGAGGCAACCTGTGTGTGGGAATTGTGGGATTGAGGGACATTTTTCAAGGATGTGTCAGTCGCCAAGGAATACGTGTACTAAATGTGGGAATATAGGACATGTGGCTGGTATGTGTTGGAGTATGAGGCAACAGGGAGGAGGGAATCAAGTGAATCCGAGTGTGATTGGTAGTGGCAATGGGAATAGTAGCAATGTTCAGGCGGTTGGTAGTCAGGTAGTTGGAAGTATGAATAGGAATGTGAATATGAGTGACTCAGGTGTAAACAGTCAAGTGAGGATAATGGGTCCGGGAAACGAGCAGGGATAGGGTTTACAGATGGTGGAGCCCTCATATGGGACAAGATGTCAGATACTTCTAGAAGATGTAAGTGTAGATGTGTTTGCGGTTGGTCAGGTGGATGAGTGTATGAGTATTAAGGTTTATTGTGGAGGTATTGAGGTGAGAGCATTGATTGATACTGGATGTATGGTTAGTGTAGTGTATAAAAGAGCGTATGATAGGATGAATATAGGGGAGGATCAGAAAGAATCAGGAAAGGGGAACATAAAGGGGATTAGCAACATGGTCATACCTGTGGTGACTAAATTTAGGGAGAGTGTTAGGATTGGAGGAATAGGCATGGAAGAGAGTGAGTTTTATGTGATTAATAGTATGAATGAGAAGTATGATGTGTTGTTGGGTTATAAATTTTTGAGTGTGAATGAAATAGTTATCTATCCAGATCGGATGATGATAGAGAAGAAGGTAAATAAAAATGGGAAATGTCAGATGTATGTGAATGAATTAGGGGATGTGGAAGTGAAATTGATAAAAGGTGTGGAAGTGTTTGCTTTGGAGGATATGTCTTTGAAGACAGATGAAGTGGTAAGTGTGAAAGTAGGGTGGAATGCGAATGTAGGAGTAGATGTAAACCAGAATAGCATGTTTCTGGTGGATGGTTATGATGCTAGATATAGAGTTAAAAGGGTTGCATATGTATTTGATGGTATATTAGATATGGATAATCCTAGGGTATGTATGCAGAAGGTGCCTGATGTGAAAAAGAAGAGAGTGAGAGGTATAAGGGTTGGTGATGTGGTTGGTAGTTTGTATTCTGTTTTATTATAGAGAACTCGAGAGAGAATGAATGTTGTGTGTTTGCAGGTGGTATTGACAAGAAGGAATGGGTATATGATGAAATGGTTGACAAAGTGCGATTGCCAGAGGGTTTGAATGAAGTAAGGAGACAAAAGATTGTACGAATGTTGTGGGAAAGGAGGAAAGCGCTAAGCAAAGGCGATGAGGATTTTGGGGGTGCGCAGTTACCTGCATTCCGTATTGTATTATCGGAGGACACCCCTATATACCAACGTCCTCGTCACTTTCCTCCCCCCGTTGCGAATGAGATTGAGGAGCAGTGTGAAGAGTTAGAGCGAATAGGTGTGTTGGAAGAGAGTGAGAGTCCGTGGAATAGTCCGATTGTGCCTGTGCGAAAGCCTGATGGACGATTGAGGTTATGTATTGATTATCGTAAGGTTAATGAAAAGACTGTGAAAGATAGGTTCCCTATGTGTGTGGTTTCAGAGTGCGTGTATAGTATGTATGGGATGAAAGTATTTACGAAAATGGATTTGGTGCGTGGGTACTATCAGATGCCAGTGGAAGAGAATAGTAGGTGTGTCACTGCCTTTTCGACTGCAAAGCGGCATTATCAGTTTAGGAACTTGAGCTTTGGGTTAGCCAATGCTCCGGCAGCGTTTCAGAGGGCTATGAATGTGGTTATGAATGATTTTCCTAGTAAGAATGTGATGGTGTTTATAGATGATATATTGGTGATGAATGAATCTTTCCCTGAGCATTTGAAGCTAGTGAATGATGTGTTGAAAAAGTTGGAGGATGTAGGTATAAAAGTGAAAGTTGAGAAATGTGAATGGTTTGCGGATGAGGTTGAATTCTTGGGACACAAGGTGAGTGCAACAGGTTTGAAAAAGGCTGAAAAGTTTATTGAAAAAGTTCGGCAGTTCCCAAAGCCGAGGAATGTTAGAGAGTTGAGAGGATTTTTAGGTTTGGTAGAGTTTGGAAGGAAGTTTATGAAAGATTGTTCGGGAGTGATGAAACCTTTGACTGAATGGACTGGTAAAAAGAAAAGTACGATTGTAAAGTGGAATGATAGAATGAATGAAGCGTTTGAAAAGTTGAAATCTGAAGTTGCAAAAGATGTAGAGCTGTCTTATCCGGATTATAGTGAGTATGCTAAACCTTTGGAAGTGTATACGGATGCAAGTGGGTATTGTATGGGAGGTTGTTTAATGCAAGAACAGGTGATTGATGGGATTGAAAGAAAACGAGTGATTGCGTATGTTTCAAAAGCGTTTAGTATGACGGAGCGAAAGTATTCCACGATTGAAAGAGAGTTGGCTGCTTTGAGGTTCTGTTTGAAATCGTTGCGTCCGTTTTTGTATGGTATCAAGTTTGTAGTGCGAACGGATCACCAACCCTTAGTGTATTTGCAGAGAATGAGGACAGTTGATAGTAGGCTTGCGAGAACTTTGGAAGATTTGAGTGATTTTGATTATGTGGTTGAGTATGTTCCGGGTGAAAGGAATGAGATTGCTGATTTGATGTCGAGAATGCCTGGGAGTGAAAGTATGAATGAAAAGGTAATAATAGACCCTGGATATTTGCCTAAGGGATTAATGAAGGGGAAAGAAAGTCAAGGTGGGGGTGATTCTATGTTCGAAAGTGTGTTGTATGGTTTACAAGATTTAGTTAAGGATAAGTTGATTTCGAGAGTGCCTGAGAGTATAGAGGAGTTGAGAAAGGAAGTTATGACTGAGGTATGTAAGAAACCTGAGCAGATAGGGATTAGGAAGGTGAGACAGTTTATGAAAGAGTTAAAGGCTATGTGTAATGTAGGTGTGATTCCGTTACAAGAAGTATTGATTGTTGTGAGCAAGTTGTTTAAGGTAGTCGTGTGCGTGCATTATGGTGGGGAGAAACCTGTAATTTATAGGAATGAGAGTGTTGATAGAAATAGTGTAAGTGAGCTTCATTTGCAGTGTTTGAGTGGGGTGCATTATAATTGGGTGATAGAGAAAAAGAGTTATGATAGGAAGTATGTTTTGGAAAAAGAAGTAGTAGATTGTATCATGGAGGATGATGAGGGTGTGAAAATGATTTGTCCTGGTGAGATTGAAGAAGTAGTGTATTGTGAGCATGGGATGAGTGGAAGAATGGAAGTGAAAGTGCAGGTGAGAGGAAAAGTATATTGTGGACTGATTGATACTGGGGCTCAGATTTCTTTAGTGAATGCATCTGTGGTACGAGAGATTGAGCGAGTGACGTGGCAGATCCAGAGGAGGAGTACTAATATAAAGATAAAAGGGATTGGGTCGAGTGAGATAGTAGCTTGGGAGGAGGTTTTGTTAAAAGTAGAAATAGGAACGCTAGGGGAAGTTGAACATAAGTTTGTAGTGCTTGATGAAGAAAGAATGCCGTATTGTTTTTTGTTTGGAATTGAATTTTTAAGAATGAATGGGTTGTCCGTAGATGTGGGGAATGAAAGATTGTTGAAAGAGAATAGGGAAGTAGTTAGAATGCAGAAGGGGAATGTGTGTGTTGCTGATTTTGTTGGAATGGTGAGAGTTGGTGTGGGGGATGAAGAATTGTTAAGTATGAAAGATATTGAAGTAATGCAAGAGGAATGTCCAATGGTATGTGAGCTGAGAAAATGTATTTTGTCGGGTAAGGAAGTGTGTAGATGGGACCAGTTGATAGAAGATTTTAGGGTATTTGCGAAAAAGTTTGTTGTGTGTGCGAATGTGGTTTATTATGTTAGGAAAGTGCGAGAGGATGATCTGTATGTACCAGTATTTTCTGTGGTTGGGGCAGTGGGGATGGCATTAGTAATTCATCGTAGATTTGGACACATGGGAAGGTTTAAATTGTGGGAATGTATGAAAGAGAGAGTGTTTAATCCTTGGTTGCGAAAGATAGTGAATGATGTAGCAACTACTTGTGAAGAATGTCAGAAAGGAAAGTATCAGAGAATGTATGTGAAACCTCCTGTGTTACGAATGGATGTGAATGAACCTTTTGAGTTGGTAGTGATTGATTGTGTTTCTTACCGGTGACTGCATGTGGGTATGTAGGAATGGTAGTGATGGTGGACCATAAGAGTAAGTTTGCATATGCTGTGCCTGTAAAGAATAAAACTAGTGTGAATGTGGCTAAGGTAGTGAGAGAGGTTTTGTTGCCAATGTGTATTTGTAAACCGAAGCGAATGTTGAGTGACAATGGGCCTGAGTTTGTAGGACAGGCGTTTGAGCAAATGTTGAGTGATTGGGGGATTGAACATGTGAAAACGACGCCATATATGCCTAGTTCGAATGGATTGGCTGAAAGAACGGTACGGACGTTGAGTGAGATGTTAAGAATGATGAGTGAACAAGAGAATGATTGGGATTATTGGTTAGGAAAAGTATTATGGGCATATAATATGACTGTACATAGGGCTACTGGTATGTCTCCGTGTATGTATGTAATGAATTTCGAGAAGTTTGTGAGACCTAGGTTAGGATTGCCTGAAAGTGATAAGGATGTATGGAGGAAAGGGAGTTTGAAGTTTGCAAGTTTTGAGGTAGGGGACAAAGTTTTGAAGGAAGTAATTGAGAAAGGGCGGTTGAATGTTAGTAAGATGAGAGAAAAGTTTGAAGGGCCGTATGTTGTGAAGAAAGTGATGTCGAATGGAGTGAGTTATGTGATAGAAGGTGATAAGAATGGTAGAATGAATGAAATTAGAGCGCATCAGACACAGTTACGACCGTGGAGGGAACCGCCTGAGTATGTGAAGGCTCACCCAGTGTATGGGTTTCTAGTGAATGATGAGAATGAGGGAAAAGAGGTTGAGGGGCATGATTCATGGTTGGATGGCAAAAACTTGGTGTTAGTGGAAACTAGGAGAAAAAGAAGACGAAAGGTTGGTAAGAATAAGAGATTTGTTGAGAATGAAAGTGGTGTGGATGAATTTTCTGGATTTTGGTGGGATAACGAGAATGATGATGTGCGCACGATGAATCAGACGTATACAATGTGTAAATTTCCGTTGAATGAGAGAGAAAGTATATTAGTAGGATTGAGAGAATTTAAGGAAAATAGTGTGCATATGGAAGCAGCTGATTTGAATAAATTCTGTGTGGAACTGGATGAAGTAGTGAATGAAATAAGAGCAAATGCAAGGGTAAGAGAGATTGATAAGGAGATTGCTGAGATGTCTGAAAGGTTAACTAGGAAAGAAAGTAGGAATGAAGTAATAGATGTAAGAGACGTGAGAGATGAAAGTATTGAGAGGGAAGAAAATGAAAAGGTGGTAGAGTATGAGAGACCCTGTACTAGGAGTAGAGGTACAGTGAAAGAGTATGATTGGGTAATGAAAACTGTTTTGTAAATGAAGAATGTGTTGGGGATAAATATGATACAAACTTAGGTGGGAGGGATGTAGTGAGCTGACTGTAAAGAGAGTTTATGTTTGTATCATATTATATATAGTGCTTATTATTATTGTTTGCAGAGAGAGAAAGAGAGCGGGAGGGAGAGAAAACGAAAGAATGTAGGTTGATAAATTTTGGAATAAAATGTGAGTGAAAGTGAGGGTGGGTGGCCAGACGGCATCAGGCATAAACATCCTATCCTCACCTCCTTTCCTTCAGTCTTTCTTACCTATGGTTCTAACTTTCCTGTCCACACGCTCGTCTGGCATAACTTTTGGTTTGAAAGTGAATGATTGTGGTTTTTCTATTTTCTTAATACTTAATAATTTATTCTTTTCTTCCGGCAGGAATCTATATATATTTTTTTATACATTTTCTTTTCCACACTGTGGTTATATGACTGTGGACTGAGATTACTTAATTTTGGATTAAGGTATTTATTTTTATTTGTATGATTTATTATTATTATTTTACTTCGATTATTACTATTATTATTATTATTATTATTATTATTATTATTATTATTATATTATTATGGTAACTTTTACTATTAATATTGTTATTATTATTACTATACTTCCTATTAACTAATTAATTTAATTATTATTATTATTATTATTTTATTATTATTATTATTATTATTATTATTATTATTATTATTATTATTATTATTATTATTATTATTATTATAACTTATTACAATAGATTATTATTATTATTATTATTATTATTATTATTATTATTATTATTATTATTATTATTATTATTATTATTATTATTATTATTATTTTGCTTTTTGCTGATGAATGCTTATGCTTAATTATTATTATTTTATATATTAATGCTTAAAAAAAAAAAGAAATTGAATGTTTTATGGATGGTGTTTTTTTTCTTCCAGTTTGTATTGCTGGGAAGAAAAAAAAACTGGAACGAAATCCGTCAGTTTTTTGGCTTTGGCTGAGCAGAGAATTGTTTCGTTTCCCCTGATGGTTTCTCGGATTGACTGCCTAGAGTTTTTCTGATCGACGGAAGCTT
>JABUQX010047930.1:7500-22500 GCA_015478945.1 Trachelipus rathkii
CAATAAACAAAGAGTTTACATGTGGAAGTTGGAAGTCCTGATTTAGGTGGGAAACATGTTCCTCTTCAGAGGAACTGGAAATGAGAAGGTCATTCAAATATAAGAAAACAAAAGGTTTGTCTCTAATGATGAAGTCCACAAACCAATGAAAGGTGGTTCCAGCATTTCGTAGATAAAAAGGCATTAATGGGAACTCAAAGAGACCAAAATGAGTGACGACGGCGTCTTTTCAACGTCATAATCAAAGTAAAGAGGGATTTGGCGATATAAGAAAAGTCAGTTCATTTTGGTAAAATTTACAGCTATATGAAGATTCATCGAATAAAATGTAAAAGGTAGCAGTATGGTTTAGTTTCAAAGCTCTCTAAAGTTTACAGAGGGCTTCTACTTGACCGATTCTTTAGCTGAATGAGGTTAAAAGAAGAGGTTCGAGAAGACTTGAAGGGACGAATACTGCGACTGCTAATTTGTCTTCTGTGAAACGGCTCACTCTGGGAAAAACAGGTTTCAATCCTGTAAAAAAACCGAGAGGCAAAATCAGCATGGATAGATAATTCCAGGCGTAATAAGTATTTGGTTCACCACTGATGTAAAAACGGAGGTATAAATATTAAGAGGAGTTTCACCCCTCGACCTCCCAGATAAAAAACTAAGTTAGTACTGAGATTCGAGATTAAGAAACAATCATAATGAATCACCGAATTGTTAAAATAAAGGATATCGAATCCTATGAGGATTTGGAAAGGTCTGTAACTACAAAGGTTGTCTGGAATATGTCGGAATAAAGGCAAACCAAAATTTAACCTAATCTCATTATGAAAGACTGCCGGAGATCCTTTAGCTTAAAATGCAGGAACAACAGATGCATATAAAGGATAACCGAGAATTTGTTTAAGAGGTAGTGCTCTAAGGAAAACTTTGCTGCCCACGAAAAAATTCATGATATGCTCCGAAGATTTGTAGAGGAATAAGAAAGGAGGTGCTTAGGATAGCGTTCGTCTTAGTACCTCTCCCTAGTTTTATGCCTGAGGGAGATTCAGTCAGAGGTCAGGTCGACCCGGACGCTGTGATGGTAGAATCGCAGAGCGGAATCGGGGATGCGCCGGAAAAACCGAATGAGAAGGCGATTGAATAATCACTTTAGACTTTGAAGGCTAATTGCAAATTTTCTACCAGGACAGTATTTAGTGCTGTCAACATAGTAAAAATTTTAACGACACACTTTTATTTTGCTCTGTGCCACTTAAGGGACGAAGGCTAATAGATACTTCAAAATTAGAATAAAAATAATAATCAGAACGGGGGACACAGGTTAATTTTCGAAGAGTTAGGTGCAAAAAGAAGTAAGGCCGTAACATCGTTGGCAGAGGACACAAAATTATTTATTAATAAATCCGTACTTACTGTTAATACTGGTTGAATAATTTTTACACATGGTTCCAATGAAAGGCATACTAATTAATTCCTCTTTTGACTCCACAACAGAGAAAAGTAATTTTATATCACGGAGAAATCACAGTGGATAATAGGTAACAATTTACATTGCAAAAATTGTCAGAAAACCTCAGACTTCAATTATTCATAAAATCACTCTATGGAGGCCTTAACAATGATGTAATTAGCAGCCTGCAATTTAATTTTACAAATTCTTTTAAACACATGTGTCGGTAAGTTCACGCGAGCATTATGGAGTTCACTGACTTCATTGTGATAATAATTTTAAAAAATAACTGGGAATTCAAGATCTCAAATCATGATGAGACGCTACTTTCGTCGAAAGTTAGTTTGAGCACTCGAAGAGTGTTATCAAACTCTATAAATAAATCTGGACATTTTCCACTATGGTCCAAATCACCTAACAGACTATCACATGTCTTGACTGAATCATCCAACTTCAATAGTTGCGCAATACGATTCAGTCAAGACATGTGATAGCCTGTTAGAAGGTTTTTTGGACCATAGTAGAAAATGTCCAGTTGAGGAAAATCAAAGAAGATATGGTAAACAGGTTATGGGGTTTATCGCCGTGACAGTTAGTGGCCGTGCGTAATTTTGGTAGGGCCAGTGGGAAGGCATGCTTGTATCACCTCCTGCAACCGATATCCTCGGTGAGAGGAAGACGACTCACAAATGTTCGACTTTTTATTTCAAAGTTTTGCCCCTCGCTGATCAATCGCCCAGCACTCTTGCCAGTAAGACCGGAAACCCTGTCGGAGAGGCTATGTTGATAATTGAGATGCAGGTTTTGATGGGAAGGCGATCGCTTTTAGAATGGTGGTCGAAGGGGTACCTAATAACGTGATTTGTTTAAGGAAAGGGGGATGGCTTACTGCTGCTCTCTCTTTCAGCGGTTTCATAGGCAGAGGCAGCAAGTACGTGAGAGGGGATACAACAGAGTATAACATGTTTCTTGTGAGAGTGGAGCAGACGATAAAATTGTTGTACAGCGGATACCATTGTGCTTTTAGAGTTGGGGTCTTTGAGTGCCTGGAGGATGCTAAACAAGTCCAAGTAATTGACACAAGGGTTGTCTTGGTTAATAAATAAAATTATAGAAATTGAAATCATTATAGTCATTAGTTCTGCAGTAAAAACTGAAACATGGGAGAGGGCATAGGAGAGGTTTTGGTCGGGAAAGATAGCAGATGCGCCCACACCGTCCCCTGTTTTAGAACAGTCAGTATGTATTGGAGTGGATCCTCCGCGAACTACAGAATGAGACAAAAATGGGGTCTTTAACAAGATGGCGGGGTAGCTGGATTTGGAGAGAAAAAGTTCTGAACCAGACAGATGGTGAGAGCTGAGAGCTGAGAGCAGGGAATAGCCAAGTTGTTCACCTTTCATCGTAAGAGAGCGTGACAATTTTTGTAAAGGGATATTGAGGAAATTAATAATGCTACAAATTGTTGTTGCAAATGACCAGTAAGGAGTATTCTGAAGTACCTCTAGCAGAATTGGTGTCAGAGCAGAAAGTATTTGGATTTAAAAGAGATAACTTGTGCACATGATATATTCCCTTCAATGAGGAAGCGGCATCACATCAGTTTTAATTTCGAGATTAACTTCGGTCTGATTAAGGAGATGTGGAGATGTGAAAGGGATTTTCAATCAGCGTCCCAGGATTTTTAGGTGAGATAGCGCAATAGGTTAAACAAACAAGGATATGTCGTTTTCAGGTGTTTAAAATGCTGTGGGTATGTCAGGTTGATACACAGAATGAAGTCTAGAGATCTGACCAGTGATGTAACAAGTTAGATTTGCGGGAGGAAGGTGGCAGATTCTTCAACTCTCTTTTTTCAAAATAGTACACCTAAGGGTTTGGCAAGTCATAGGTGGAAGCCATGGGAGTTACCTATTGTCAAATGTTTTCAGTGGCTAGTTGGAGTTCACACTCAAGAAATGATACTTGGCACCAGCAATGTACAACACTAGGTTGTCAACATACAGGAAAAACTTGACTCTAGCTGGGATGGAAGTAGCGACGTCATTGAATATGAGAGCAAATAATTATACACTAAAGTCACTGTCCTGTGGAACACTTTCAACCAGTCATATCCTGGATGGATATGACTGACAGGAGGAATTGTACATAGGGAGAACTTCTCCTCGGAACCCAAAGTAATGGGGTTTAAAGACGATTCCAGTTCTCCACGTTGTGTTATACGTCAAAAGAAAGGCAAAGAACCATCCCTCTAGTTAAGAAAGATTCTGAATGTCATGGTTCAGTCTTTATGGGAGTACAGAGTCGAATGATTTTTCCGTAAGCCAAATTAGAAGTTTGAGAAAGCCTGGTGACTCTTTTAACAAGGAGAAAGCGGCCTGAAACCATTTTCACCATTTTTTTTACATATATAACAGGTCAGCGAAATTGGTCATTGTTTGCCTGTCAACTTCGGATCATTCCAATTTTTTAGAATAATATTGCAAACTGTTTATCAAATAGATAGAAAAGAGAATACAATCCAGATTCTGTTAAACAGATTCAGCAGGAACGCATATGCAGATGGGTGAATGTGCCGAAGCATTATGTACGAGGTTATGTCTGAGACAGGTGCACCGTCTTTTCTATTCACCATTCCAGTTTGATACTCTACAAGGGTAAAAAGACGGTTATAGATACGATGTTCCCTTTTCGCTGTTGAAAAGTCTAGCTGTGCAATGTTAATTCTTAATTTTTGAAAAGCATCATGATAGTGGGAAGAGTTCCAGTGGCTAGCAAAGTTATAGCCTAATACAAATGCAGCAGCTGCTGAGGCAAAGGTCGTGTCGGTTATATAAGGCTCATAATGAAGGATTGTGGCTTAGACGCAGACCTCTTACGTGGGTATGGTGAACTCATGGGGAGGGCAGTAGTCAAAGTATTTTGATAGGAAACGCTTTCCGAGCTCTGTATTAGGTGAGCACACCTAATTTCGTTGATGGTTGGCTGAAAATCAGTACTCGCGGTAGGGTTGCTGAAGGCATCTTTGGCGGGAGGTTGAATCACAGGGTCTGATAATTGGAGTAGTCAGTAACATAGCCGATGCAGGAAGACAGGTTGCAGTAGCAACATGAATCCCGCTGGAGCTGATGGGTTGAGTTCTTATGGAATGGAATTTTTTGGTGAGATTGCATGCTGTGGTGGGAAAGCTGCGGCAATTGTAGCATAGGATTACCTTTGTCGTGGTGGATATGTCTTTGAGCTGATGTATGACATGTCTCTTGTTTAATTTCTGCATGGTACATAACTCCAAAATTTAATTTTCGAACAAGTAGAACGGGCACTTTAAGGAAGAGGTGCTGAGGAGTATCCCACAGCTTTTGCAGTGTGGAGTGGTATTGCAGAGAATATGTAATTCCTTTCCATAAATAGTGTAAATTTCACGCGGTCTCCTGCAGCATGCTTGGGATGATCCAACTGCTGGCACTTAAGCAATGTCTGGTTCGTAGAATAAACAAAGCAACAATGTAGCTTGTTAGCTCTATTTTCACCTTTGCAGTTGGAAAAGAGGTGTTAAATGTTAGCAGCAATGGAGAATTTTTGGTATCAAGTGAATTTACACGAGGAGAAAACCTTTATTTATTCGAACTGGAAATCTCTTTTGTTAGAGATAGCTTGGAATGAAAGCAACGACTTCGTTTTTCTGCACGGGAACATAAATAGTGCTATTTGATATGTTTCTTGTTTCGTCAGGAGTTACAATAAAATGAATATCTATAAGAGACTTTAAGGATGACAAAATGGAATTTTGAGTCCTAGTAGTAGCTTGAACTAGAAGGTACCCGTTTCTCATAAACATAACAGGAGGGTGTTAACTCCTAAAACTTTTAAATGGCATCGCTAAGAATGATAGTTCTACGGTCGGGAAGATGTTTTGATGTGGTGGTTAGCAATGAGTATTATATAGGGAATGATGTGTCCAGTAGTTGTCCAGGATGGGGGGGAAGAGCAGAAGATGGAGTAAATAAATGAGAACGACTAGGACGGGGGCAACAACCGTTTGAAAACCTGAGATGTCGAGAGCGTACCAGGCGAGGTATCGCTGGGGGTATTCAGGGGTCTTTCCGGTAAAATGGAGAGAGTAGTGACGTTAATGATCGAAGTACAATCCAATAGAGTAAGACAAGTAATCAATTAAGGTCAGTACCTTTTGATCTGGGTAGGATCCGAGGCAAGTGGAACTTTCATATTTTTATTTAATTGGGACCTCCTTCATGGGTGTTGAAGCCCAAGAGCTCGAAGTACCGAGCTAAGGGACGGGGAGCCTCTAATATTATAGGTGCTCCAGAAGGGTTAGGGAAAAAGGACCAAATCTGATGCTATGTCGTGTGCACCGAATAACGAGCGAGTGAAGCGGCTCACACCCCGTCAGAACAGATGACGCCGGGTGCCCCTTAAATGAGGTGGGGTAACAGTGACGTCTATCTACCTCTATAAAATTAAATATATATATATAGTATATAGTATATTATATATATTTATATTATATTATTTATATATTTAATATTATATTATATATATATAATATATATATAATATTTATTTATTGTTATTATATTATTATTATATATTATTATATATAATATATATAATATATAGTTATATATATATATATAATATATATATATATATTATATATATATATATATATATATATATATATATATATATATAGAGAGATTAATAATATAAGAAAGAGATAAAAATATATATATATATATATATATATATCTATATAGTATATATAATATATATATATAGTTATATATTATAATATATATTTATATTATATATTTATAGTATCATATATATATATATATATATATGTATATATAATATATATATATATAATATATGATATACTATATATATATATATATATATACTATATATATATATATTATATATATATATATTAAAAATTAGATAAAGAAGATACTAAAATGGAGGAAAGAGAAATTAAAGGATGTATATAACTATTTCGAAAACTGAGGGAATAGAAAGGAGACGGGAGACTAAAAAGATTACGCATGTGACAAAGGATCCCACACTAATGCTGGGGCCTGAGGGAGCGAGGCCACAAACACTCCCCTAATTGGGTCTTATCACTGTTGTTACATTAAAGCTGTAAACACAATAACAATACAACAAGACAATGATCAATACCCCCTGCCGGCAGATATATATATATATATATATATATTATATATATTATATATATACTATATATATTAATATATATATATATATAATAATATATATAATATATATATATAATCTGCCGGCAGATATATATATATATATATATTCATTTTTTCATTCAATATCCGTATCTGTTCTTAGAATTGGAAAACTTTAACTATCGTGTTTGATATTGTGTTTTTGAAGTCTCTTTCTTTCTCTCTGCCTGACCTTTCATGGTTTTTCCCATTCCCTTTAAATGCGTTTCATTCAGAAAGACAGTCAGCTCTTTTATAAACGTATATATATACGTACATAATACATATATATATATATACACACATGTACGTTTGTATGTGTGTGAAAATATTTTTGTGATTTTTAATATATATATATATATATAATATACTATAATATATAGTATATATATATCAGTTACATTATATTATATCTTATATATATATATATATATGGAGAGGGTAATATAATATATTATATTATATATATATTATATATTATATATATATATATTGTAAATATATAAATATACTTTGTAGATATCCTTATTCACGGTATATATACATAGGTAGTATATATTATATATATATATATAATATATATATATAATATATATATATATATAATATACATATATATATATATATATATATATATATATATATATATATATATATCAATATTTGCTTGTTTTGTTTAAGCCAAATGGTAAAATTTTTCGATTTGAGCCAACTAAAAATCTATGTCTTTTGGTTTTTTAATGGGTTTCTTGGTTTTTCTTTTTTCTTTTCCTTTTACCTAATTAAAAACGGCAATAAAAGTGCTCTAAGTGAAAGCATATAACTAATATATCCTACTTACGTATTTATATAGTAAATAAAGGGAAGGACAACATTAGTAACTCAATTTAAAAAAATTGATAATATCAACAATAATGAAGAAAATTAATATCTAATATTTTTTTCCTTCAGACTTAGGAGATATATATATGAGATCATTGATTGGTAATATATCAGTACAATAAGGAATAATGCGAAATATGAGGCAACTCATAAGGACGAGGCGGGAGTCCTTGCAGAAGCGAATATCGGTTTTGTTTCACAGCTACCATCATAACACACAGTCCTTGCGGAAGCCACATGGTTGGTTTTAAGCTACCATGTTTGAATCTGAGATGTTAATTTAACTATTAAAATTTAGGTTTCTCACAGTCACAGGACTGATCAGCTTTAAAGCCTACCTTATAACTATTATATAGTCCCATGAGCGAGGTAGAGTGCTAAATAAAATTTGTGTAATATTTTTTAACCTATTTTCAGAGGAGAGGAGTTTAATTTCGTTTTAGGCTTGACGCCTCGATATTTAATTCTGTTATGTTGCGTAACGGCATAACATAGGTACACGGGCTTAAGTAAGCGACTATTATAATTTAAAGGTATCGGTATGCTTCTGTGTGATATACTGTGGGAGCTGTAAGAGGTGAAAATGTGAATAGATGCCGCTGCTTTGTGATTTTCGAATGCAGAGATGTGTTGTTATGTGTATGATGCGAGAGAGCTGGCCGGAGTGACATAATGTGGGAATGGATTTGAAGAAAGAAGGAGTATGTGAGTGGATAGAAAGGAGGGAATGTTAGTGAAGAGTTATATATGTAGAGGTGAGCAAGGAGGAGAGGCGGATTATAACAGGTGTAAGACCAGAATATGTGATTCCAAACCTAGGCCAGGAAATGAGAGGCGAAAAGGATAAATGTAGGGTATAATAGGTCTGCAATGAATATATTGGGAGTTGTAGAAAACTAGAAATAAATGATTTAAAGATTGAGGATCCTCGAAAAGTCAGTCAGCCTTTGACCTGCAGTAACAGGGTTCGAGCTCGTCCTTCCAGACAAAAGTTAATAATGTGCAATGGTAATGTTGAGTTTCTCTGAAGGGAAGACTGATAAATTGGCTAATTGGAGACTCTATGATACGATACCTGGATAGGACTTTTCAAACTAAGAAATAAGGATAAAAGGAAATGAAGGAGTATGTTATCCAGGTGCCAAGTGAATGATATCGGATATCGTGGATAGGACAGATAGAGAGATTGATTCTAACAAATGTTGATTCAGGAGTGATTAGTTGCATGTGGGTTAAGCTAAATGATATAGGGGGGCATAGGAGGTCAGAAGAATTAATTAGCAGATTAATAGGAGACTGGGATTAGAAGATGGAAAGCTGTGGAAGAGAAGTGCAACTGATTCTGGTCTTACCTAGGTTAGGTGCAGGTCAGGAATGTGGGAGTAGGGCTTTAGGTGTAATGAAGGGTTTAGAAAATGTTTTTCAGAAAATATTAGTTTTTGGATTTGTGGAGAGAATTTCTGGAAAAGATCTTTTGTCAGCAGATGGAGTTCCCCTTGAGTCGTATAAGGTGTTGAGCTTTTCCAGACGCCAGTGTTGGCCAGACCTTGTTAGTCAAAAACTGAGGTACAGTTGGGGTGGTGGGCTAAATCTGGATATGATACAAATAGCAATGGTAACTGTAATAGTGGGGAGAAAAATAAAACTAATGTTGTTACAGGTTCAAATAAGAATGATAGCAATAAAAATAACAGCATTTTTGTAGTATCAAATGTTTTGTCCACAAATGCTCATAGCCTTAGAAATACAAAAGATGAGCTGATTAGTTTATACGCATAAATTGAGAATCATAGAACCATTATTTGCATAACGAGGAATGGGTTTAATGAAGATTAAATGGAAGACTCCTTCAGGAATATGAATAGAAGGGAATATTCACTTATTTATACCAGCGTAGAGGAAAGGGTGGTGGTGTGGCGCTTTATGTTAAATAGCAATTATTCAATCTTACTAATGACTGGACTTTACAAATTAAAGTCATTTCGGATATTGAATCAGGTGTGGGTATGATAGTCGCCTTATACCCATGGCTGCCCACTAGCCACATAATAATCAACTCATGCACATATGAAATGAGACTATAGGGCAAATTGTTTATAAGCCTCCTCGAGCCACGAGTTCGCATGTATATTTAGCACAGTTTTGAAAACTGATTGTCGAAACAAATTGACACTGATGCTCATGTCTCACATGTATTCACTGACAAATGGTCATAGCTCATCAAGAAGGTTCGGATGTTGGAGGGATATTTTTCCTGATTGTCATAATGTGGAATTTGCCCCTTCGTACTTAATATGCCCTGATTGAGCCGATAGTAAGGTTTCCTGCATTCATAATTGTATATTTACGATAGACTTTTTGACTCCAGATGGGTCCAAGAACTCCACAAGATAGTTCGATGCATCTTATTAGCCTTATATTGACTAATGATGAAAGGATTGGGTGTGTATGGACGTTTAGTAAGTTTAGGACATGGTAGGACCACTCAGTGGACCATAATATACCTTCAATTCTTCATGTAATTCGTATATCCCGCTTGCGTAAATTTGCACGTTTATAAAAGTGAGAAATGAATCCACTAGAGGTATATGGCGAATTTCTCACAAATTCGAGAAAATGCTGAGGTATCCACTCCATATAATTCTTCATTAACCTGTGCCTCAGTTATGAGCTGTAATGTTAAGTTTTATAAGACTTATTAACAACAACATCAGATAAGGTAAATATGGAATTATTCAAAACTTGAATTTACTAACGTAACTGATTCATCAGTATTGTCTTTTTAAAGATAATACCCATTAGAGGCTATGGAGCATTTGTGTAAAAAACATTGTGTGGATGAGTAGACACACACATGAATGGCCTTTGGTGGTTAATATTTGATGAGATAGCTAATGAGAGAATTATAGAGAAATGATGATGCAGATGTATTAAAATATTAAGGTGGTGAAGTTCTTAATTATCGGGCCACTATGGTGAGCGCGTTACCATTGTGGGATATGATGATTTCTAGAAATTTATATCCGAGATTATAAGCTACGCACACATAGCAACTCTCACACTCATAATGAAATGGCCAACGAGTAGGAGTGCGAAATTAATTTATGCAACGATAATAACGAAGTAGAACCTGAAGACGTTTATTATTGTAGTTTTTATCTAAGTATATAAAAGTACAGCAACACCTGTGACGAACGTGACACACAGTTGGGTCATACTCACATTCTGATGATAGACTAGATGTAACATGAGTTGTTTCAGCAGGTTAAAAGATTTCACTCTACGACGCGATTCAGATCATTCATAATTACACATATCACTTATCTTGTAATGAGGATAGTTTCAGTGATATTTTACAGTGGTACATATTATAAATATATATCATATGTATCAGACTCAATTAGAAGCTTCGTACTTGCCATAGTAACATATCCTGACCTGCGACCTTACAGATTATGATTTGATGTACAACAGATATTATAAGCACGTGTCTCATCTCAGCTATTCTATCCACTATGCTCAGTTCCAAGTAAAAGCTGCAGGCCTGATGGCTAATACTATCGAGTAGAATATTCTGAAGAGGGTATTTAAGCATTGCAAAGGCTAACTGGTATTTGATTTTTAAGCGATCTGATAAGCATTTGGTGAGGACGCAGAGTGACTGGGACACGCATATGCTGGTGCCTATTAATAAGAATGGTAAGTTAAGGAAGATTTGGGAAATTTTAGGGCAGGTTAGCTTATACATCTCTGGTTGGTAAAGGTTCTGGAAAGATTAGTGACAAGGTCATATTAGAGAAATAAGTTTAGATAGATAACAAGGTTATTGTATGACTCGCCAGCCATGGTTTTCATGAAAGGGTAGGATCATGGTCAGAACTAAACCTTTTAGATTATGGAACTATCATTACTGACTGCATTTGACGAGGAGATCCAGTATGATATTGTAATATTGAGACTTTTAAAGCTTTTGATAGGTTCCCCACATAAGGCTGATGACAAAGTTATTGCAATGGGTACTAGTGGAGTGGGTACATGGTTTGATTAAAGAGTGGTTGCGAAAATAGAAAACACGTGTGTCACAAAGTTAAATGGGAAAATAATCATGTATGGAAATAGGTGAAGGAGTGGTGTCCCCACAGGGTTCAGTGCTGGGGCAACACTATTGTCTCTACATTATAGTAAAAATTTGATTTTAGACCAGGGACCCTTAAATGCAATGGTTATCTAAGATTGCAGGATGATTACTAAAGTGGCCACCTCAGTTAGGAATAGTGATAGGATGCATAAAGATTCAGTAATAAGTGATGCTTGATAACTCTCCTGGTGGGCAGATAAAGTGGTAAATGAATTTTAATAGTAAAAAGTGTAAGGTTCTTCACTAGGTTTATCTCAAATAAGTTTCATAACTACGATATGAAATAGGGGAGTGGCTTGGGTCTGTGGACCATAGAAAAAGATTTAGGTGTGATTATAAGCAGTATTTGAAAGTAGCTAATCAGTGTTTGGAAGCAAGAAATAAAGCTAATAAGATACTAGGTGTAATAAATCGTAATGTTGTTTACAAGAGCAAGGAAGTAATAAGTAAACTGTATAATAGCTATGTTAGGCCAGTATTAGAGCATTGTGCACAAGTTTCGGCCCCTTATTTTAAAGAAAGACTTAGATATGCTAGAGAGAGTGCAACGTAAGGCAACAAGGATGCATTTCTGGGTTTGAGGGTAGAGCTATGAGGGAGAGGGCTGAAGGAGTTAGGAATGTTTTTCTGTAGAAAAGGCGTATTTCCTCCAGAGGGGATTCATGAATACAAGTCTCCTACAGACTTGAAATCTATTCATCACCTAGAGACAAAATGTTTATCAGACCTAACCTGAATATAACATCTGCAATAGAGATAAAATTAAGAAGATATGAATGCCTATCTTTCCCTAAGAGTGCATGCATCATGTAATGGGTTTTGTTAAATTTTGGAATATGTCTGCCAGAGGTAGGTATGTTTAGAGTGTGACTCTGATTGCACATTTAAGAAACGTTAGATTCGTTTATGGGATGGTTGGGTATCATATAATATAATTGAACGAAGCCAAATTGGCGGGTTTTTAGTTATAGCAGTTATTGTTAGATGGCATGTGTGACCATAACTTAGTTATTATGCATGTGGATGGTTTGGGTACATATTTATTTATCATTAGTTTTGACTAAGCCTAATTGGTGGATTGTAGTTACAACAAATTGACAAGCCCTAGGGTGCTTTGTGGATTTGCATGAGCATGTTTGGGTAGTGGGTTGACTTGGAGGCAGTCTCGATAGGCCCATGTGGCTTTTTTTACTGTCTCTATATTCCTAAATGTCCCTTAATGTCCAATGTTAAAAAGAAATTCAATTGACCTTAAGTTTTCCTGAAAGAAATCATATTAGGAGTGTTCATAAACACCAAATTCCGTTTCAGGAAGGGTTCTCAAGGAACAATAGTGTAAAGAGAGCCTCTAGCCATTAATACGGACGGACCTGAGACTTTCTTTGAACCAACTATGCACAACGGGCACTCATTAAACGAAGTATAGTATATATTTATACTATATTATATATATAGCTATTTATATATATATAATTATATATACTCATATTATATATATATACTAATACTATATATATATATTAATATATTATATTATAATATACTATATACTACATATTATATATATATATATATAAATATATATATAACTTATATATATATATATATATATATATATATATATATTATATATATATATATATTATAATATATATATATAGTCTATATATATATATATATATAATTATATATATATTATATATATATATATACTATATATACTATATATTATTACTATTTTGTAATATATTTCTAGAGTTTATCTCTCTATTCTAGAGTATTATTACTTTTTCTAGAATATTATGTTCTTTAGGCTATATATATATATCTTATATATATATATATATATATATAATATAGTATATATATATATATATATTATAATATATATTATAATATATATAGTATATATATAGGTTGGTGAAGAGAGAACTGGGAGTGGAAATTCTTATAAAGAGTCCACACTCTTTTAAAAGTACACGTGTGCCTTATTTAGTTATGTATAGCGCGAACATACGTTCATAAATACTAATACATGCCCATATTTTTGGTTTGGTTTTTTGCTTGTGGGTTTTGATATGGCTTGATTTGTTCTGATTTTTTGTTGTTGTTATTTGTAGACTCGCTTGTTATCATCCAAATTTTCGTCAACCAACACACACAGAGTCAAAGGAATAGCCACATGATTTTAGTTTTTTTTGGTTGTTGTAGTTGCTGTCCTTGGCTGTTTGTTTCGATGATATGCTTCGCCTGGTACCGATATCTATACTAAATGAATTAATTTAAATACTAGTATATGATGTAAATTTGGTACATAATCTTTGCTTTGTGGTTGTTAGATATTTATAGGTTATATATATATTAAATTAGTACAATCAATATAATTAAATGCTTCCAACAAATTAAAACTGAGTACATATAATTTTATGTAATTAATCATACAATGAGCGAAATATTCAATTCACAGGATTCTTGAACAAAGAGATAAAACTATTAGCCATGTAATGTAATTTTGGTGGCCAGTACGCATATCTCAAAAACTAAAATAGCTACAACTGAATTATTATGGAATACCTTGCTGGAATGCCTGGTCCAATTTAGTGCCGGAAAATGTAAAAATAAAAAAAAATATAATTAAAAAAATAAAAAAAAAAATAAGAAATCTCAAAAAGTTAAAATTATTTAAAAATATAATATCAGTATTTTTAAAATCTTATGTAAATTTTTGGATAGGAAATGGCTAAAAAAAATAAAATAAAAAAACTATTGTAATAATTATGGTAATATGATTAGAGGGCCTATTTAAGAGACCTTTTATTGGTTATCGTTAAAATAAATAATTTGAAAAATGTAAATTTTTGGCTTTTTTTTTTTAACTAAAGAATACCAAAAGGGGAGTCGGGGGTCTCTCGGCCTTACCGGGGACGACGGGGTAGGCCTAATTCCCCCCCTCCGGGAGGGTGCTTCCGGAACCCCCGCTCTTTGGTATTTGGTGTCGCGGGGTTCCTCCGCCCTCCCCTACGGGTATGGAAAACGTCCCCACTGTTTCCCCGTCGGCCTCGAGCCCCCTACATTGCCGTGGTAATTACATTTACAAAATAATAATATATAGGATAAGTAAGTATGTCCCCTACTCCTAAACAGAAAGAAATGGCAATAATCGTTTTAATTGTGTTATTTTTTTTTTTTACCTCTTTTTAAAAAAATTTTTCAATAATTACGAAAAGTTAAAAAATTTCGCTGTAGCTATTGTAGTTTTGAGATATGATTTTTTTCTTTTT
>JABUQX010047930.1:25000-26089 GCA_015478945.1 Trachelipus rathkii
ATTTTTCAGCATTCTCAAGGATGTCTAGAGAGCCCCCTTTAGGGGATTCCGTACGAAAAAAGAAGAAATAAATTAGATACATAGGGCAAGCGTATGAGAAGAAGATAAAAGAAGGATGAAGAATGAATAAGAAATAGGTTGTGATGGAGAACGCATATGATGCGGCGCACTGCACCGAAGCCTCTGCCGATGTCAGAGTTGAAATTTGGTTACAAACAAATAATAGACTGAGTAAGGTATTTTTAATTCTGCTCAAAACCCCGTAGATTCCTATTTTGAAGGGATCCAGACGGAATAAAATGAAATGAGCAAAAAGCATAAGAGAAGAAGTCGGAAAAAAGGATGAAGAAGGCAAAAGAACAAGTCAGAGATGGAGATGGTACATGATACGGATCACTGCACATGTTCCGGAGCCGGAGTAGGTGTGGTGCAGTGTTGAGTAAGCATACATTCGTTTAATATACTAATATTGGTGTCATTTTACATGTTTTCGACCTCATAGATCATGAATTTGAGTGTTTAAGTTTCTGCGGGGAGTGTGAACACCCCTGGACTGCGGCCTTTGAGGAATAATTTTCGTTGGGCCTGTCTAATGTACGTTACATCAATTCATATGCACCGAAATGACGAAGGTTGATTTCATGAGGGGTCTGAAATGGTAAGACACTCACAAGGTATGGAGACCGACACCTTAAAATGGGGTTTGCCCTTAAAAATGAAATAAATTTATCTATCAACAAATAATTCATAAAAATGAAATCTGATTCAACCTCACATTTCATTTTCTTATGACAGACGTAGTCTAATAGATTTCCTTTGCATGATGAAATATTTATATTATGCATAACGTTTCTATTTTTATTTATTTTAAACTTTCAGATTGCATTTGTTTATTTTTAGATTATATTTTAAAAATGATTAAAAACACAGTGTTTAACTAAAAAAATAATTTTTCAATAAAAATTTGTATTTTATTGACTATATGGCAGGCTTGGGTTCAAGTACATTTTTTCAAGTACAAGTACAAGTACTCTAGAATTGTTCAGTACAAGTACTCTAGAATTTGGTTCAAGTACAAGTACAGGGTAT
>JABUQX010047931.1:0-22500 GCA_015478945.1 Trachelipus rathkii
ACGCGAAGTATTCGTCATTTTGAATGAATTTTTCCTACGGCTATTAAATCTATCACGAGGGCTCCGTCATTATACATTACTACTATATCTTGTGCCTATACGCCATGCACCTAAATAGTTGATATCAATTCCATCAAATATTTTAATAAATCGGCACCGCCTGTGCCAGCACGGTGCAGACTGTCAACTCCTACTTCTTCCTTCTCATTCAATCTTCCATCCCATTCTTCTCTCCCTCATTTCCTTCCTTCCTTCATTCCTCTCCTAGTTCTTACCTTCTGTTTTCCCACTCTGTCTTTCTTTTTTTTCAGTTCGGGTACCCTATGTTTTTTCCCCTAAATGGGGGGTTCCTAGAGTAACCCTATAATATCGTGATAACTATACAAGCCCATATATTCTATTCTGTACTTACGGATCCTGAAATACCGTATATAGGGATACCAACAGTTGTTGTTATCACGGACTGTTTAATTAATTCATCAGTGCGACTCATCGCAGTGTGTCCTCAGCACGGGGTACCTCTGTGCCGGACCAACTCGTCAGATCTCACATACAAGTATTTCTAGAAATTCATAGGCTTCGTGATATCTCATAACTTTCTGGGCAATTTCAGCCATATTCGATTACTATTCGCTTTGAGTTTTTTAATAGGGGGTGGGGTCCCTTTTGATCTGTGGACCAAGAAATCTTGATAACGGGCGTTTTTTCTGTTCTATCGACGATGATAATCCCTCCTCCGTCTAAACACCTCCTTTTTTACCAAATTGTTTATCGTCTGATAATCCGTTAATGACCCTAGCTTTTCTGTATTTTGCCCCACCTGTGGTTTTCTCATTCGTAGATGTATATTTGGACTCAGAACCGGATGCGAAGAAAGAACCGCGGCATCGTTCTTGTGATTTTTAAATAATTCACATAAATATTATTACTATTATAAGGAAAATAGATAATTACATATATTAATAATAATAATTAATAACTTGAGTATAATAATAATAATATAATAATAATAGGGATGCTGATATAATTATAATTAATAATATACAGTTTAATATGGAAGATTTTCAAATGTCATTTAATTAATAATAAAACGCTCCTATAGGAGTGACGTCGAAAGGCGGAGACCGTGTCTAACGCTCGCGCTGTGCAGGTGCGGCTGTCGTGCTGCGGTGCGGGGTCGGTGATATGGATTCCCTAGGGCTGACTGAGAAGTCGACCTCTGTAAATATTGAGATTCACTTACCTGATCTCTAATTTCTCGGCGTGCGCTACTTGCGCTGGTGCGCTGCGGATCGCTTACGTTGTCGCCGGTGCGAAGTGCGACTGCGGTGCATGCGCGGGGCACTGGGTCACATGCAGTGCAGACCTCGGAAGTCGCAGAAGCAGGCTGCAGGAGGTGACTTATAAACAACAACTCAGAAGTGTTTTCTCTTAGGAAACACTACTTCGATCCTATAATAATCCAAGAATAGGTGTTTTACATTGTTATGAGCTCTTTTAAGCGCCTCTAAGTTCTGTGATCTTGTCGTCAACAGACCTATCGGTCTGATTTGACCTTACCAAGTGTGCTCGGTCGCTACATACCGATTGTTAGGCCCTCAATAACTCAGGATTTTCTCATTCACACTCTAAGCAAAAGGCGTAAGCGCAATACTTCAGGTCGCTCCACCCTCGGGGGGACCACCTCTATATACATCCTTACATGACTCTGATAATTTTACTACCACGGATTCGTTTTCCTTATTCCCCATATATATTGATTATACTTCTAAGCTATTTCATGACCTTATTATCTACTTATATCTTTTTGGAGAAAAAGCTGGCATCGCTCAAACTGTAGTTAATACTACTATTTATTTATTATTATTATTATATCTATATTACTTATATTAAATTATCTAATAATATTTATTATTATTATTTCATCGATTATATTATGATTATTTAGATTATTCTCTTTATTTAATTATTCTTTAATTAATTATTATTATTATTATTATCTATATTATTTTATTCTTTTAGTAGTTAGTTAGTAGTAGTAGTAAAAGTAGTTTAGCTAGCTCGTTAGTAAGGGAGGTTATGGTAGTTACAGTCGTGAGTTAGATCAGTAAGGTTAGTGAAGGTATCATAGTTAGTGGGGATTATTAGTTAGGTTATTCAGGGTACTTTTTTTCTTACCTTTTAATTCAGCTTAAACTTACTACTGCATTATGAAATGAATGTGATTTTAGATTAAGTTTATGATTTATTAATTATTATTATTCATATATTATTTATTATTTTACATTTTTCTGATGTGATGTTATGATTTATATTATTCCTTTATTTTTTTCTATTTGTCATTTTCATTTTATTCTCGCGAGCTTATATTAATCTTAGTCTATCCTTGTATTATTTATTTTCAATCCATCAATATTTATTATTATTTCTAATTTCCCAAAATTTTTAGCTTTATTCTTTTTGTTACTGTAATCATATTATTATTATTTTATTATTTATTATCTTTCTATATATTATTAATTATTATTAATTATTATTATTCAATTATTAATTATTATATTATTATTATTATTATTATTAATTATAAGTTTTATCTGTTTTGTAGTGAAAATATATGAATAATTTCCTTCTAGATTGTCATTTAAATTTTCTTAATACTAGTTATTCTTAAGATAAATAGTGGCAAAGAAAGTTAAGCAGGCATATTTAAATTTCTTTAGTTTCTTGACCGGATTTCTGTCCGTAACGATCGGTTACTATTATCTATCAGCAAGTTTTCGATTTCTAAGCATTTTGAATAAATAAAATTATATAAATAGATTGTACAATAACTTAAAATTAAATATTTAGATTTTAGGAGAATTTTTTTAGTATATCTCATACTGATATTTATCGTTAATAACTATACTTTTGATACTCTTTTTGTAATGTCTGGTATTAATATAGTATGTTTTTATACAGCCTCATCTATTATCAGTTCCTTTTAGAGCTTCGTCATTGAGGATGTAAAGTAAAATTGTTGAATATCTGTCTGAATACGTCGGTAAATAGTTTGTTTTTGTTATGTTCCATGATGAATAATTTACCTTTCGTATTATATTTTCATCGACTCGGTAACTATATTTAAATGCGGTGTTGGATATTGTCCCTTATCTGATTATATCCTATAGTCGAAATGTATTAAACCCCCTATAAAAATCATTATTAATTCTACTCGTTTTTTCTTCACCGGGAGACCCCCCTTACAGTCCAGACTCGGGACATGTTGAATTGGTTACATTCTCCTTACGACATTCGTTGTGATTAATGAAAGGGTATCCTTAGTGAGGGATGAAGACAGGATAGAAATAGTTTCTTGTTTGTGGTATAATGGTTAACTGTGATTTTGAATTAGTAGTAGGTTTGATGTGGGCTTTCAAAATGTTAAGTAGACATTTTTTCCTCTTTATTAAACTCATTTCAAAACTGGGTTTGAAATATAATTTTAATGCTTTAAGAAGTTTATTATCGTATTGTCTGTAGCCATTACGATCCATCGCTATGAATGGTTTTGTTTATTAATTTTTCCGTTAAATTTAAATGGTGGTGGTTACAGTTTATCAGGTTCTGTTAATTATCTTTTTAACTTTCAACATCAATAGAAGATTTCGTCCAATCTTCGACACAATTTTATGTGTAGTAGCCCTAGATATTGTATTTGTAGTGTGTGTTTTTGTACAAAATTGAATTCTTATTATAGGGCTTCTGGGGGAGTAGGAGCCTGTAATTAAGGGTACAGGACCATTATCAAGGTTGGCTTTGAGGCACTTTGTATGCCTTGTTAGGACAAGGTTTCCATCACGATAAATCTTTGATTTTAATATCCAGGAGAAGATTGGGGAAGTATCAGTCGGAGCATTGTGGATCGTTTCCAGATGTGAATGTCGTGAGGCAAGAATGGGCGTTTTGTGTGTGGCTAAGTAAATATGTAATTAACACGTGATAATGTTCTCTGCCTTATTACTTGTGTTTACTTTAAGAGTGAGTCTATTGTAGGGTGCGTATCGTCAACAGTATCTACATAAAGATCTGGTTGTAATCGTAATGTTTTCTTCTTCTTCAATTTCCATTTTTCTCTACAGCTCCTGCCATGTAGAAATGTCTGCGTAATGTAGGTGTCTCAAGTATGGTGACACTAATTCTCTCCATTGAAATCAACTACCATCTTTTTTGCTAGGATTAGTATTTGAATCTCATTCTTAAGATAATTTGTAAAGGTGATTGATTTTCCAGTTTTAAATTACTTATATTAATAGTAAGGTTCCCATCATATGGTTTTTTCCTCTGTTTAAATAATTTATTGAAGGTAAGGTATATGCATTAACTTTTATTTAGAATGATAACACATTGTATTTTCTAATTATAAAATTGTTAATATCAGTAAGCGTTAAAACCTTGAAACTATATGAATATTGATATTTTCCTCTATTGAAATCGATTAAACACATGGTTTAGTTATTTAATTATGATTTATTATTATTATTTCTTATCCTTATTATTTATTATTATTATTATTATTATTATTATTATGGGTATTCTATTATTATTTATTTATTATTTATTATTTATTTATGGTATTTCATCATGTATCTTGATTATTCCTTCGTCACTAAGCGTTATTCTACTGTATTATCATTATCATCATTATTAGTAGGTGCCAAGTAGACTTCCTCGTTATACTCTTATTCATTATTACTCATTTGAAATTGATTTATAATAACGATAATTAATTATTATTATTATTTCAATTTTTTAAAAAATTTTAAACAAACATTCAAAAAACCTTTGAGGATATAAGAGTTTGTTATATATACTTTATGATAAATGTTTATACACGTCATATTCGTAGCCAAGATTATAAAGTATTAATACAACGGAAAACATCAAACCAGCTTATATACATGCATATACAGAAGTCATTAAGATGGTTTGCACACAAATGATTCCACCAATTTAGTTCAAACTGCGACCGTACATACATTTAAAGAGAGGTGCATTGCGAGATAACAATGCGATATCAGATTGCAGATCATTCCTACAATAGATTTTCCACCCACAGGTAGTTACGTGCATGATCACATAAGGTCGCTCTAGTATTCTAGTTTTTGCTTTTTTCACCGGGGCACTCATGGTTGTGTGCAGGGCTATAGCGCGGTCGGTATCTTCCTATCCTTGTACTGAACTTTGCTGACTCTATGTGTATAACCTCTCAAGTAAGTATGATAATCATTAAGATTTCATATATTAACTTTTGTATGCATACTAGTCCCTCTTAAGTAACATGAGACGTGATAGCTAATTGCCTACTAAGCTCGCTTCCTGCCCGGGTCCCTATGGGCTCTGTAATATCTTAAAGTCATGAATCTATCTCCTCTCTCTCCGTGTCTTATTCCTTTCTTTCTCTTCTAATGCTATAATTCTTAATGTGCCATTCAAATGTGAATTAGCACGTCACAACAGTGGTGGGAAATTGGTATCAATTTGAAATATAAAAAATTATATAAAATTCACAATGACTTACAAATTGCCTGCTCTGTCCAATTAACTTCATCTAAACCTTGACTGTAATTAACCGGATACTTCTGATTCAGTTAATCAAAAAAAGATTTCGTATTCTATGTTACTAATCATGCTATAATCTAATATAATAATATTGTCATTAAAAAGGCTATATTACACATCAGATTCCATTCTATCTTGTTTTATGTATCACTGCGACGTGTTTTTTTTTAAGGATTGTCTAATTCTTTTCACGTAATCTTTCATGCAATGAAACTCCATATCCAGGCCAAGGCTTAGGTCTTCACCCTGTATCTTTCTTATCCAACCTATATCTACCCATGAGAGAGGTAGGCATCTTGACAAGGTTGTTGTGATATATCTCCTTTGGCGACTATTAATTCTTTTTACGCTGCTCAGTTTTGTATTTAAATTTTCTTTATCGACATAATCCTTGTCTTTTATTGGAGACCATCACATTTACAAATACATGAAGCATATAAAAGTAAACATAG
This sequence comes from Trachelipus rathkii, assembly GCA_015478945.1. NCBI lineage: Eukaryota > Metazoa > Arthropoda > Malacostraca > Isopoda > Trachelipodidae > Trachelipus > Trachelipus rathkii. The sequence goes on from JABUQX010047931.1 coordinate 6,054, forward strand.
ATATCCAACGATCCGGAATACAGAAAGACATTCACCACTCACCGATACATATCTTATATTTCTCAATCCTCACTTATATATCATTAACACATATTATATTATCAATTAAAATCAAGATCATAGTTAAATTCAAAATCAATCAAAATATTTCAACAACATTATATTTTCATCACATAAATGTATATGAGGTTATAAGTGAGCTAGAGTATATGTAGAAATAGATACAATGTAAGGCCATTATCAGCTCTTTGAGAATGCTTCAATTTAAATCCCCAATTACCACTATGTTGGATCGTGTTCCCGTTTAATTAAAATGTTTCTGAATGTTTGTCTTCTGTGCGATCTTTAAGGATTAATCCTCCCTCTTATATTACCTCCTATATTATGGTAGGCTTCTCCTCTAATGACATTACACACTTTTAATTTCAACCTGGACTAGCTAACTGAACACGACTTGAGGGCTCACTTTCATATTAACATTAACATTCACACTGTTGTGGTATTGGTACCTTATAATGTGTGTTAGATCATTACATATCTACACCATACCACATACTCGAATTACTTCTCTACTCGGTGGTGGATTATTTCGACATTGACGCTCATCCACACTAATACAGGAAAATTATTAAGAACATTATTTTGCTTTCATTGGTCTCATTATAGTATAGGTTGTCTATTGATAATACATCCATTAAATCGTTATGTGGTTTCATTTAAGCATATTTAATATATAAGTTTTAAATACATTTGATGTGTTCGCTTTCTTATTATTGCGCCAGGAGTTATAAAAATATAGCTTTTCGCATGTGTGATCATTCAAGTTCGAAAGTATTCTATTATTAGTAAATCGAAATTGAGATAAGGAAATTATGTTATTCTATTAAGGTTATCGCAGTCAATGTATTTCCTGTTGCTCCATTTGACCAAGTATTATTATTAATCTATTATATTGTTAATTGAGTACTATTATTTTATCCACTCACTCTCACTCTCATTATTATCTAAAATTAATCTAACATGAATGCACAACCACCTTCCTCTCCATCTAATTATTATTATTATATATTATTTATCTTAATCTATTTATATAATTTATTACTCTATTAATTACTAGTAGTTCTATTTTTTTATTTTAACTATTCCTTATTATTATTTTGTTATATTATGTCATCTTGACCAAATTATTACCTGAACAATTGTTCACAGTTAAGGTCACATCTGTCACTTCACAAATATTCGTTTTACTTGCTACAATGAGCGTTCACTACAATACAAGGACACAACCAACTATTCAGCCACTCTCAAACTCGACCAGTTTACAGAAAGATCCATAATCCACACCTACACCCCCCATGAACAGGCACATCAACAAGCAAACAGCAGCAACATAAGGGCTCCAGCAGAGCAGGTGGCAGCAGCAAATCAACCGACGAAAGCAACAGCAGCAACAGAGCAACTAGCTACACAATCCCCTACAGAAAGGGTGGTACTAAGTCCGAAACTATAAAGTAGGGGGCTTACGAAGCATCCTGGAGGTGTCAAAAGGCAAAGGCAAAGAGAATTCGCGTATAATCTCAGCTCTCAGAGTCGCTGTCTCCTAGGATTATTCCTATATTCTCCCTTTAAAAGTTAAGAAAAAAAAACACCTTTTCCCGTCAAAATCGATCTTTCAAGACTTAAACCGTTGTTGAAACCATTATATGATTCGTTGCAATATTTCACCTCCGAACTCGAGACATTATTATTATTTTTATTATATATTATTAATTTATTATTATTATTAATAAATTATTAATTAATTATTATTTATTATTATTATTATTATTATTAATTATTTTAATTATTATTATTATTATTAAATATATATATTGGATCAATCCTTAAACTAAGGATAACATCTTGTTGACTTAAGTTTTATTAATCTTTACAATTATCAATAAATGAATAGTTTAATAAAACAAGCAAGTACAATAAGTTCAAAAACCATATATATATTTAACATTTAACTTCTCAAAACCATGAATATCAATTCGCGTTCACTCTCCCTCTGTTTTGCCTAATGTCTTTAATTATCTTATGCTAATTCTACTTTAGTTTTTCTTTAATTTTATTTTTGAGAGAGATGAAGAGAGAGAGTAAGAGAGAGAGAGAGAGAGCAGGAGAGAGAGAGAGAGAGTAAGAGAGTAGAAAGATAAGAGAGAAAGAGAATGATGAGAGTGTATATGTGTAAAGTTACAGCTAAGAAGGTCGTTGATAAAAAGAAGAATAGAGTAAGAGATAACATATAAAAAAAATAAAGATAAATGAGATACAAGCCCCTTTCCACGATTTACTCCCATCACATCACTCTACCAACTTCATGCAGGCTCCTGCCCAGGCTCATATTACAGTTCCGGCTCATGCTATGAATCCTTTAATATTAATGAGTCGGCCGATTTTTAATTAAGGTTATAGAACCTTAATATATAATAATATATTATATAATATAACTATTTATATATAATACTATACATATTATATATTAATATAATAAAATATATCATATATATATACTATATGAATAATATATATTTCTTATATCATATAAATATAAAATATTATATTTATATAAATAATATATATTATAATTATATATATTATATATTATATAAATAATATTAAATATATATATATATATTAATATTAATATATATTTAAGTATATTAATATATATATAATATATATATAATTATATATATATATAATATATAACATATATATATATATATAGTATATATATATATATTATATGATAAATATTAATTATAATAATTTATATATTTATAAATATTAATCATTTGTGCAGTCCTCCGGCCCAGCACTAGTCATGTATCTGTGCATTTTGTTCACTAACATTTGTCACATATGTGATCTTTCACCCTTCATCCTTTCGCCTACATTTTACATTTTTTTTTCAATTCGCTTTCTCAATCATAATTTCTATCCTATTTTTTCCCTTTTTTTAACCCCAGAGAGATAGAATAACGCCAATGACACCCTCTTATGGAAGGGCACCTAGGCGATCCGTCTGTGCATGAAGGGAGTGGTAAAATCGCACAAATCTACCTCCATTCATCGATTCGCGCACCACCGTACCTACCTGCAGAATCCTCAGGTTTGCACCTTTTAGGTTTGAATCTTTTTCCCTGACCCCTCTGGAACATCTACTGCATAAGAAACTCCCCGCTGCTTAGAGCAGTCCTCCGGTCACAAATCTCATAGGATTCGACACCCATGAGGAGGAACCCCTTTGATTTAGCATACCATGGAAAACCTTTCTTTGAATCGGAGTTTAATAGATTTAACGATTACCGAACCACCCGCACCGATTAATGAACTTGCTCTTCTGAATTGCACTTTGAATATTAGGGCCGTGATTCCCTCCACTTCACCTTTAAGGCCTCTCTCTATCCACAGTGATCAGTCGCCTGGCATGCCCTCGACATCCCAGGTGCCCAAACGGTCGGGGTAACCCCGAAAAGGTGCCCCCGTCATAGCCGTTCTCAATTGTTTACCCCATATGCTGCTCCTCCTCGAGGACTGCGAGCTGACACAACATTCCCGATGCATTACTTATTGTGGTCCACCACCTCCAAAGCTTTTATTGAGCAGAGAACCGTTATTCTTAGCGATGCACTTGAAAAAGCTTTAGAAATTGAAGACCCCACCCCAGTCACGTTAATGAGGTATGGATCTCTTCTTGTCCAAGCTACTACCCGAAATCAAAGTTCTATCTTGTCATCCTTAACTTCTTTTGGAAATATCTATCTTATTCCTACGCCTGATGAAATAGTTAGGTTAGTTATGTTAGGTAGGTTTAGTTAGGTTAGGTTAGGTTAGGTTAGGTTCGGCTAGGTTAGGTTAAGTTAGGTTAAGTTAGGTTAGGTTAATTAGGTTAGGTTAAGCTAGGTTAGGTTAGGTTAGGTTAGGTTAGGTTAGGTTAGGTTATGTTAGGTTAGGTTATGTTAGTTTAGGTTAGGTTAGGTTAGGTTAAGTTTTGTTGGATTCGTTAAAAAATTCTAAATAGCTAGATTTTTTTTTTTTTACAAATGTCGACCATTAGACGTGTCGGTCATTTTCCATGTCGACCATTTTGTACTAGCTTCATATAACAAAGTCATCGCACTCAACTGTCATCAATATTTAATAAAAGGAATTTCTCTTGAAAATAATATTTGTGATTCAATCTATTGAAAAATTCATCTTTATTAATATTCATATTGGTTGTCTTTATAATTAAAAGTAAAAATTCTCTTAATTGTCGAAATTTGTTGTTTTTTATTACTGGAAACAGAGCTCCACTATTAATATTTATACAGTAATTTTTATTTCTTCTATGAGTAGCTAAAGCTGAATTTTCATCATCAATTCTTAAAGAATATGAATGTTGGTAAATTCAACTTTTATAATCATTAATTCCTCTTATCTATTCTTTGGACAATCACGAGATTGTACTTTATATAGTCTGACATTATTATTTTCAATTTGATTATAGATTTATGATTTTTTTTTCAGTGAACGGTATTGTTTGCACCAAGTTTACATTTTTGGAACAATCTCTCTTTATTTGAAGTTCACGTAACCACAATATACTAAAATATTTTCCATTTTGAACGTTTTAGAGTTATTAAAGTTGTAGATTGTTTTATTTATGACATCTTCTGGGTATTTTACTTTTTTAAAACCTATCTATTGTATTTAATTTCTTCTCCCCAAATATTGAGGACTGCAAACTCTATATGCTCTTAAAAATTATTTCATTTCTACACTTCTTTCTATACAAGCTGAATATTAAGTATAGTAACGCAGGTAAGAATTAGTGAGAGTATTTTTCCTTAAAACTTTAAAATTAATCTGTCCATCAAAAGTTTTAGTAACTAATATATTCGTTGACTAATCCAAATGGTCGACAGGAAAAAGGGTCGACATAACATCAAAACAATTTCCTGTACAGCCTGTCGCAGGCGTTAGGATAGGTTAGGTTAGGTAAGGTTAGGTTAGGTTAGGCTAGGTTAGGTTAGGTTAGGTTAGGTTAGGTTAGGTTAGGTTAGGTTAGGTTAGGTTAGTTTGGGTTAGGTTAGGTTAGAATAGGTTAGGTTGAATTCGTTAGAGAAACTCTAAATAACCAGATTTTTTTTTACTTATGTCGACCATTTTCCTGTCGACGAAGGAACGAAATCTTTTCCAAGTTCCTCTGATGAGATACTTTTATAAAAAATTGCACAATGCATCGTCAACACAACTCATCCAAGTAACACCACAGTAATAAAAATACTCTTAAGAAATTTTCACTTAATATACTCCATAAATACATTACTTTAAACGGATGATAAAGGAGAACCCATACTTAACACCCTTGCATTGCTTATAATATTTTCCGTTGAATTCGAAAAAAGTACGATCCAAACAAATTTTTATCAATTCTTTAATTGAAGGAAGTGGTAGAGAAAAACTGAAATCATGATCTAAAAATTCATCAACCATATCAAATTTTGTGGTTACAAGAACATTCGTAAGTAAAGAAACTACGTCATAACTGGCAAAAATTTTATTTATAAAATTTATTTCTTTTAATTCATCTACGAAGTGAGTTGAATTTATTAAATGGCAACCTGAAATATTGCCAACAGGTTTTGATAACTCTCTAGCAATCCACAAAGAAAGTTTCCAAGTAGGATTTTCAATGTTAGAAATAATAGGTCTTAGTGGAACATTTTGCCTATGTAGTTCTGGCAAACTATAATAATAAAACAGTTTTGATAAATAAAATTATTTAAATCGGCTAAACTTGGGTGAACTACCATGCAGTGGCAGCCCAAATTCACTTATCCACCGACCTTACTATCTGTTTAATCTACTTGGCTCCGAGTAGTGAATTTACTAAGGTCGACTAGCTGATCTTTTTAAGCAGCTCCCTACTCCCGTTGTTATACTGGGAGACCTCAACTTCCGCCACCCCTTATGGGGCGGCTCTGTCACTTTGTCTAAATCCAAGATCCTTGTAGATCTTTTAACCCCCTTTTCCCGGGGATGCCTTAACACAGGACTCCCTACATATGAACGCTTAGATACACACACATCTTCCTGTTTTGATATTTCGTTTGGCTCACATTCCCTTATGGATCGCTTTACCTGGTCCCGCTTTGACTATTTATATGGCAGTGATCATTACCCAAAAGCTTTAAATGAGCTTGTACCAAGCCCACTGTTAAAACCTAACGCCAGCTGGCGTTATGATGGAGCGGAATGGCCTCCTTTTTATCAGGCCACAGTTATCCCACTTTCTCCCTCAAACAACCGGTTTCCGTCTCTTGATGATGCTTTTCGCTTCTTCCAGCAAGTTGTCATTTTGCAGAGGAGGCTTGCTTTCCGCAATCTTCCGCAGGCAGGCGGTCGGCAACCCCTTGGTGGTCCCAAGGGTGCGCATAAGCTAACCGCGAGAAGAAAAAACTCTACAGGTAATACACAAAAAGCCCCTTACCACTCCAAACACGATTATTTTTAAAGCAGCTGCTGCGAGATCTCGAAGAATTAACCGCCAAACAGGTAAACAATTTTTTTCTAACTTAAATTTCGACCGTTAACTTTACAACTCCCCTTCCTTTAGTGTGGAAAGTTACACAGAAAATATCTCGTCGTTCCAGCAACTTCTCACCCACAGTCCTCCGTTATGGGCCTGATATATCCCATACGATTTCGGCTCCTGCTGCTGTTGCAGATGCACTAGGTACTAGTTTTGCTAGGTACTCGGGCTCTTTCCGCTATTCTGAAGATTTTCAAAAATTGAGAACTAACACTGCACTTTCAGACTTTTCAACAGCGAAAGGAGAAGATCATACCTATAACCGTCTTTTCACACTTGCAGAGTATCAAGCTGCCCTGGCGAATAGTAAATACGGTGCTCTTGGTCCAAACATGATTTCGTACATCATGCTCCGGCATGTCCATCTCTTGGCATCAGCATTTTTGCTGGATCTGTATAATAGGATCTGGGTCAAATCTTCTTTTCTTTCTATTTGGACTACAGCTTTTGTAATTCCTATCCCCAAACCTTGGAAAGATCCGAAGTTTGTGGAAAACCAAAGACCAATTTCGATCACTTGTCATTCCTGTTAATTAATGGAGAAAATGGTTTTAGGCCGTTTTCTCCCTGTTCTGGAGAGTCTCCAAGCCTTTTCAAATTTCCAGTTTGGTTTCCGAAAAAATCGTTCAACCGCGGACCTTTTGTTAAAACTAGATCATGACATCCGGGAAGCCTTCTCAACTGATAAGATGGTTCTTGGCGTCTTCTTTGACCTTGAAAAAGCTTATGATACAACGTGGAGAACTGGTATTCTCCTTAAACTCCATTCTCTCTGTTTCTGCGGACAATTCCCTCTTTCATTAAATGCCTTCTGTCAAATAGATCCATCCAAGTTCGGTGCTCTTCTGTTCTGCCACGTCACTTTATTCTGGATGAAGGCGTTCCGAAGGGTAGTGTGCTAGGTGCAATACTATTTGCTCTCGGATTTAATGACATCGTTACTTCATTCTTAGCGACGGTCAATTTTTCTCTCTATGTTGATGACCTTGCGTTATATATAGCCGGCACCAGATTGCCTTTTCTTGAACGGTAACTTCAACTAGCTATTGAGAATATTTCACAATAGAATAAATCCCATGGCATCCATAAGTTCCATTTCTCTCTCATCAAAACCTCAAAGGTGCTTTTTAAGGAAAAAAAGGAATCAAAGAACCTGCCACCTTCTTCCAGCGAACCTAAACTTATTTGGTTCGTCCATCCCTGTAACTTCAGAATTCAAATTATTAGGACTCATTCTAGATGACCACCTAGCATACGCACGGCATATTAAACTCCTGAAAATGACTTGTCATCGCGTGCTTGACCTGTTACGTCATTTTGCCTCAAAATCGTGGGGCGCTGACCGCAAGCCCCTTTTACGTCTATATATCGCCCTAGTCCGATCGAAACTTGACTATGGCTGTGTAGTATATAGTAAGGCCTCCCCTATTCTGCTGCACCTATTAGATCCCATCCAAAACGAGGCGATCCCTATCTCCACCGGAGCCTTCCGATTGTCCCCTCTGGTGAGCCTTGAAGTTGAATCTAATGTGATGCCAATGTGCACAAGTTATCTTCATTTTCAAACCCCAATATCGTCTGCTTTGACACCGATCCTGCAGGAGATACCTCAGAATCATACTTACTGCCACGCAATTTGCAAACACAGTTCATAACATCCTTAATTTCCTTAACATCCAATTGCAAAAGGTACTACTTTTCTCTTATGACGAAGAGTACACCTTTTTCCCCGCTCCCACTATTTGCTTGGCCCTGACCTCTCTCCAAATCTAGCCACCCTGCTGCCTTGTCAAAGATATCATTTCTGTCTCATTCCGTAGTTCACGTGAATTACTCAGTGTTTATGACGGCTCTAAAATAAGGGATATTGTCGGCGCATCTGCTGTATTTTCTGACAGCAACCTCTCCCATACCATCCCTCCCTCCCTCATGCCTTAATTTATACGGCAACATTAATGACTATAATGATTGCTCTTTCTCGAATACTAATACTTAATCAAGACCACTCTTATGTCCTTTATTCAGATTCGCTCAGCACCCTCCAGGCGTTTAAAACCCCTTATTATAAAATACAGGGGTATTCGCCGATAGACAACAATTTCTTCGGCTCTCCACTCCCCGTATAAGAAACAAATCATTTTATTTAGGACCCCTCTCATGTAGGGGTAACTTGCAGTAAAATCACCGACAGAGAGGCCAAAATGGCCAGTTCTTCTTTTCGGAACTGTTCCGGTTGCCATTCGACAAGGCCTCCGCCCATCAACTGATTACTATCCTGCTCTCCGACAAGGCTTTCGATCTTGTTGGCAACAGTGCTGGACGAGTAATCAGTGGGGAACGAAACTTAGAAATATAAAGCCGAATATCGCTGGGTGGTCTTCTCCTACCCAACGAAAAGCACTTACACGATGGTGTACGTGCACGCCGCTGTATGTCACACCAATATCACTCCACAGTCACATATGTCACGGCACCCTTCTCCCATCTGCAGGTTTTGCCGTCTGTTCGACATATCTTCATTGATTGTCCCCAACTGGACCCTATTTCACCGTCGTTATTTTCCTATTTTGTGGTTCATAGACCCTTCTAAGAGATTATACCATATTTTTTCTGAATCTTCCCACTTAGTAGTTACTATTTTCTTGTATCTCTCAGAGAAGCGAATATTCTTTACAAATATAGATTTTTGGTATGTAAAATTAGGTCTATTTATAAGGTAAGGAAATAATGTTATTTATTTTTATTTATTTTTTTGACTGAATATTAATTTCGCCATTCAAATTTCCCTGACATTTTCAAATTGCTATTAATGCCAGGACCCACCCATGATATTGATTTTTCAGCCTCCAGTGTGGCCGATTCTTTTGAGCCTTGGTGGTCCTGTACTTGACTCGAATATATAGTAATATATTATATATATATATTATATAATATATATATATATATATATAATATATAGATGATATATATATATATATATATATATATTATATTTTTATATATTATGTTTGGTGTGTGTTTGTGTCTGTATGGTGTGTTGGTGTGTGTGTTGGTCATATATAATATATATTTAAAAGGCGCCAACGTTCAGAAAGGATTTCAATGACAAAGAAAAAGAAATTGAAATTAAATAAAACAATAAAATAAATTTCTAAATCAATTTATGAAATTGAAAAATATAAAATAAATCAAAATCTAAAATAAAGTAAAAAAAAATCAATCGAATAAAATTAAAACAATAATTTATAATACATAAAATAAAGAATCAAAGTCAGAACATTTTTTACCTATGTTATATAATAAAGTAAAATGAAATCCAATTTTTCTATATATTATAAGAATAATATATATATATATATATATATATATATAGATATATATAATAATATATATAATATATATATATATATATATATATATATATATAGATATATATATATATATATAATATAAATATATATATATAATATATATATATGTATATATAAGAGGATATTAATAATATATAATACTATATAATACTGAAAGTGATTGTTTAAGTTTCTTTTTATCAAATAATTTAGCCCAAATATATAAAGTTAGACCTCTTTATTTTGATAGAAAGTGATTGTTACCGTACTTGTATATTTAGAGACAAACTTATTTTTTGAATATAAAATAAAATGATTTAATTTTTAAATATCTATGTTTTTTTTCTTATTATTTCATGTTTTTTTCATGAAATTATATTTGTTTATTAGAATAAAACGTTTTTTTTATATACTATTTGTTATACGTGGTATATTATGTAAAGATATCTCTGATTTTTTTTGGGCATTTAAAAATTTTCTACCTAAAATGTTCTATACATTTTTTATGCATTATGTCAAATTTAAGTTTGTAAAAACATTGTGCACCTTATTTAAAGATTTGTATAGTGAAAAATAATGCATTTACCGCAAAGTCAGCGAATGGTTTGCATATAGTAGAACATAAGTTTAATAAAAATATTTAACAGTTACTAAAATCAGCTTTTTTTAATTCCCTACAATAAAGAGGTAAGCTTTAAAAGGATTATAAAAGATTTATGTTGCTGGTTGAGAAGCCCAGATTAGTTGAAAGAAGCTAGTGTGTTAGGTTCATGCAAGGTAAATCGGGGTTATTACGTGGAACACGAAAGAACTTCAACTACAACTCGTAAAGTGGAGGAAGAAGAAAAAGAAATAACTCTCAGCACTCCTGCCACTTTATATATATTATTATAATATATATATATATATATATATATAATATATATATTATATATATATATATATTATATATAATATATATATATATATATATATATATATATATATATATATATATATATATATATATATAAATCCATCATTTTTTTATATCAACTCTGGTGGGCAAAGGCCAAAGGCCTATCTTATTCCACCCGAGTTTAAAGAAGTTCCCGAGGTAGGTACAATTTAAAGGCAAACCTGCCCGTTGTCTTCAAACTCCAGAAATGCACGCAACTTTCATCACTGAATCGTGCAAAATTTATTCTTCATTACACTAAAAACTCTTTTCCTTAGAAAATGCTTTAATCTTACTGGTTCCTCTTCCTCACGTTCTTTCTGGCATCTTGCAAAATATGTTACCTCTAAGTTTGTTTCTTTCTGTTTTCCTCTTCTAATATCATTCGACGACAAAACTGCCGCTTAACCTGCTGCTAAATCTGAGCTCTTCTCTCAAACACCTCTTTTTGCGCCTATCACCAACTCATTTATATTTAATATTAAAATTTCTTCTAAAATGTTACTTCTGTTGTCTCTGAACTTTACAGTAAGAAGGCATACTGCTCTAATGGTATTGTTCCTGTTGTTCTCAAAACTTGTACTTCCGAGCTTGCACCCTGGCTTGGTAAACTACTAGAATCGCTGTCTTTCAACTTCTACCTTCCCTTCTTGTTGGAAACGTGCACTCTTTCATCATGTGTAGAAAAAAGGGGAACCCTCTCGACCCTCCAACTGGGGTCCTATCCCCTTACCTTCTATTCTTTCTAAAGCTTTCAAATCTATAATTAAAATGAAGATTTGGAAACATTTCTATTCTTTTAATATCGATCTTCTTTCTCTTATTTTTGGATTGGTTCTCTTTCCTTTGGCATTTCGGTTAATCTTCCGCTATGGCGTTGGAGATATCGAAAACTTTCGATAGAGTCTCGCACAAAGATTAGATTTCTAAACTTCCCTCTATCGGTATCTATCCTTCAATCTGATATCCTTTCCGGTCGTTCTTTAGCTGTTGCTGTAGACGGCCACCGTTCATCCCTTAAATCTATAAATAGTTTGGTTCATGAGGGTTCTGCTCTGTCTCCAACTCTCTTTCAAATTTTCATCAGTGATCTTCCCTTATTGCTTCATTACCTATCAACTCCTATGCCAACAGCTCCACTCTTCATTACCCCTTCATTTTGAAAGACGTACCTCCCAACAACAATTAACTCATGCTAGAGGGGCGGCCTTTGAGCAACTAGCCATTGTTCTTTCTAACTGGGACATTGAGAACAAGGTTGTTTTCAGTTCTCCAAAAGCTTAGATCCTCTATCTTTCTACCCAACATAATCTTCCATGCAATTATAACATCTTCGAAACACATACTCAAACCTTCGTCTGTCCTTAATATTCTTGGGATTTCTTTTCCTCGAGACCTTAATTGAAGGGATCATATTACTCCTCTTTCAAAGGAAGCTTCTAAGAGGTTGTGCGCTCTAAGACTCCTTCAGGATTTTTCACCCCTCCCGAATTGCTTGCTGTTTATTTTGATGTAGTTCACCCCTGTATTGAGTAGGCCTCATACATCTGGAGTGGTTCCACTCACACAGCTCTTCTTGGAAAAGTGAAGACTAGGGCTTTTCTTCTTATAAACTCCCCTACTCTTTCTAACTTTCTTCAGACTCTTTCTACAGGCCGAATCTTTGTTTCATTTTCTTTATCCTATCACTACTGACACTGCTCTTTTGAACTCTTCATTTGTATATCTTCTCTATTGATAAGGGTACGTGAGACACTCCTTTCTACCCAGTATTATCCTTTCTCTATCCAACCATCTGGGACCAGACGTAACCATTATGATAAATCTTAAATGTGCTCGGCTATTAAAGACTGGAACACATCCCTTTTATCTATTTTACCAACTACATTTGATTAAATTAAATCTGCCTCGGGAATTCCCTTCAAAACTTTGGTAGGCCTTTGGACTTGGCCCACAAGAGGATATATATATATATATATCATATTAAAATATATATATATATATATATATATATATATATATATATATATATATATATATATATATATATTATATATATATATATATATATATATATATATATTGATCTCTCATGTGGGTTCCAAACCCGAGATGTCGAAGTTGTTAAACAAGTGTTTTACCATTAGACCACGATGAGCTAAAGGGAAACTCAGCTTTGGAAGAATACTTTCTTCCCAAAGAAAGGTAATGATTTCACCTTTGGCAATCTTCCACGCTCACACTCGGGCCTAAGGTGTGTATTGTAAACGTGATAGGTTTCCCCACTCGCTTATAAACTTTGTCATATATGTCGACATATAAATCGATATGCGGAGGTTCATTAAATCAACTTTCTCTCTTTCGTCTTTTCCTTTAAACCCCTTTTGTTGCAATATAATAGAGGGATAATATAATAAACCTAAATTTTAAAATATATAATTAACAGGTATCACATTAGTAAATTGTAAGTTCCTAACTCGCAATTTATACAACCCTAACTAGTAATAAATTTATTTTTAAAACACGTATCTAATAAATACCACATTAAATAATACAAACGCCAGCAGTGGAGGATCGATACGAAAAGAAAGGTTTAACTTGCTCTGCTGAGGCGAGATATGAAAATCTCATCAAGGAATGTCATATTACACATTTTTCCGTGAGATTTTCAATGTTCAATAAACCACATGAAAAAACTATCACCAAACCTTAGGACTCTTAACAAGTATTTTGATAATCACACGACTGGTTCTTCAAGTATCCATTTCTGAGGGAACCGACACAACAACTCATCACTTAAAACTGACATTGTCAAACAGGAATCGATGCCGTGACCCATGACACTCGAGAATCGATGCAGTAACTCATCACCAACAAGAATCGAGACAGTGACCCATAACTTAACAATTCACCAACACTCTTCCATGAATCAGACTACGGATATCTTGACTTCTCTGTCGTCTACCTGACTCCAACTCCGGAATAATCCCCTAAAATAAATAAATCGTCAACAATTTCTTCTCTTCCTTTTTTCTTCTTAATAAAATAAAACTTTTGCTAAAAAATGTAAGTCAAGTAAATTTTAACTTGCCATCAACATGGTGTTTCTTTCTTTCTTCTCTCACTTGTCACCATCTTCATAAAGCTCTAACTCCTCCAGTCACCATCTTCCACGTCATTTCCCTTGAGAGAACGTAAGTAATTATCAATTTTCTACAACTAATTCCTTCAACCTTTCCTGTCTTTCTTCTCTTTTTCTCATTTTTTGTTCTTCTTCCTTTCACTTCATCAGTCCACCACAGTATATATATATATATATATATATATATATATATATATATATATATATATAATAGATATAATATATATATATAATAAATATATATATATATATAGTATATATATATAATATATATATATATATATATATATATATATATATATATTATTAGCTTTAATACTGTGACCTCTGTATTTTTAGACTAATATTTCCCCCTTATTTTCTCTTTCCCCGCCATTTTATATTCCAATTTTAAAAGCCAAATTTCCCCTCATTATAAAGCGAGGTCAAGAGTCTTTTGATACAAGCTTGATTTAATTTTTTCAACTGCTGTTTACAAACGCATCGTTAATGGTTTAATGTAAACTCGAATGTGAATTTAAAAGGTACTTGTGATTAATGGTAAAGCGAGTAGAAGAGAAAGGTGAATTGGGCGAAATATAAGATTAGGGCGAAATGTAAAATTAGGGAGAAAAATTAAAAATAACTAAAGACTTGGAAGCATTAGAAAGGGAGTGGCAATATTGGCTTAATTAACAAGTTTATACAATATACATGCATAAATAGCATACAGTTCTTTTAATTCTAATGGAAATTATCCACTTATCTGTTTATGAATGCCTATATACATATTCGAATAATCATGCACATATATGTTTATTCACTCACACATACATACATACATACATACATACATACATACATACATACATACATACATACATACATACATACAGTCACATACATACATACAACATACATACAACATACATACATACATACATACATACATACATACATACATACATACATACATACATACCATATCAAAGGCAGACATATCCCGATACACGGGGTTTGAAAGTGTGAAAGTCAAAGGAAATTGGAAGATTAGATGAAAGATGTATGTTCCAGAATTTACCAATAGGGTAATATAATATTGAGCATAGTGGTTAAGTCTGGGGTAAGAGAGTTGGACAGAGACTGGATGAGAATGTGTGAAAAGACGAGGAGTTGCATGAACTCTTTTCAAAAGAGGAGGTACACGACTCCGTCTCCGTTGTGTTTGTGTGTGTGTGTGTGTGTGTGTGTGTGTGTGTGTGTGTGTGTGTGTGTGTATGTGTGTGAGAGAGAGAGAAGAGAGAGAGAGGAGAGAGAGAGAGAGAGAGAGAGAGAGAGAGAGAGAGAGAGAGAGAGAGAGAGAGAGCAGTATCCATTTTATTAGCGTTAGTATAATGAGAATGATGCAAGAGGTCGATGAATTGAAAGAGATTGGAGTAAGACAATTAACAAGTTGAAAAGACCTAGGCAATATCTTAACGAGGAGAACAATACGTGCAGAACTACACTAGATTTGTGAATCGTACTTCATATAAGGGCGAACGACGTCCCTAGACAGAGGAAGCAACTGGTATGGTGAGAAGTTCCCAATACGCTTCAAAACACCCGCCTCTTAAATGCTTGTATAGTAAGAAAATTAATGTAACCCTTGTAATTAAAGTCACGAGGAAAGAAAATGTCAAGAATATTGTGAACAAAAGAAGAACTGAGTTTTTGAGTCATTGAAAAACTTCCATACTTGGGTGAAAAACTAATAATAAAAGTAATGAAAAGTAGAAAAAGTTGGGAAAGGAATAGAACCATGAGGGACAGATTTTTCTTATAGATTTAAAGCATGAATGGTGGACGTCTACAACTGCCGCTATAGATCGACCGGAGAAGGAATCAGAGAGGTCACAGAAAGAAGGATATATACCGAAGGATAGAAATTTTGAAATCAAAGCTTTGTGGTACACTCTATTGAAGGCTTTCGATATGTCAGTGCCATGGCAAAAGTTTCAGCAAAATGCCGAAGGGCTGAGGACCAAGAATGGGAAATAGCCCAGATGGTCGACAGGGAAAATGGTCGACAGGGAAAATGGTCGACAGGGGAAAATGGTCGACAGGGAAAATGGTCGACAGGGAAAATGGTTGACAGGGAAAATGGTCGACAAGGAAAATGGTCGACAAGACATCAAAAAAATTCTGGGACAGCCCGCCGCAGGTGTTAGAATAGGTTAGGTAAGGTTAGGTTAGGTTAAGTTAAGTTTTGTTGGATTCGCTGGAGAAATTCTAAATAATCAGATTTTTTTTTTTAAATGTTGTCCATTTGACCTGTCGATCATTTTGACTGTCGATTAGCACCCAAAGAATCATAGAGAAGGTAAAGAAGATCGCTAGTAGAATATTTCTTTCTAAAGCCATATTGGCGATCA
>JABUQX010047931.1:27500-40000 GCA_015478945.1 Trachelipus rathkii
GTACCGATACCAGAAAAGAGGCCGAAACCGATACCGATACCGATACTCTATATTTTTAGGTGCTGATACCGATACTGATTACTTTATATTAATTACTAATAAAATACAAACAGTAATAAGAAGAAACTTTGTGTACTGCTAGGCAACTCAGGAGTGCATTCCCTGTACAACCAATACTTAGTCATTCATTTCATATTTAGCTGTTGTCCAAGTAGCTATATTTATTTTATAAATTAAAATAGTATCTTTAAGGAATAGTAAATAAATATTATAATATTAATAACTTTAAAAAAATATTCCATTTACCATTTTGGAATACGTTTAACAAAGTTAGTTACTAGCTTTATGTTTAATATGATTACAATTTACATGAAGATTTTTTAACTAGCTACAATATAAGAATAAAAATAATGTGATAAGAAGAGACCTCAATTAATCAGCTGAAAGAAAACAAAATAAAAAAACGCTATTACTCAAACCTGACATAATAATATAACTCCTTTAAGATAAAGATTGGATATCATTCAATACTCAAATTCAAATTTACAAATTGTGATGCAAAAACATTAAGCATTCACTAGTATCTGGCGAGAGCCTTTAACCTTTTTTTTGGTGTTACATTCCCACCTACACTAAAATACGCTCGCTGGTCGACTAAGGGAGGGAGGTTGCTGATAATTATTTTGTTGCAAGCACTGAATAATCAATGGAAACCCTTGCCATTTTATGCCACCGTCATGAAAGGATTCTCTTCTTTAGGCAGCATCTCCATGTTTCGTTTGAGCCTTCATTCCCTTCTTTTACAGATTGCAAATTTGAATTAACTGCTCATGATGACTGTGGCTCTCAGTTTTTTCGATAGGTTCCTTTGGTTATGATTCCTTTTAGGTGAATAAAATTCAATGCAATTATCATCCATGAGCTTGTAAAGTCTAACATATCCAAATCCTCTTCATCTTCAGTAGGTTATTTGCTGAAAAGCACCATCGTCACTATCAGTGCTGTGCCAGGGGTTGCTGAATAAGGCAGCTTCCACTTTCCATAATTATTTTTTTGGACAAACGAGCAAGCTCCCTCAGTTATGCTAATTTAAATTGCATTAGAAGTGGTTCACCGTCCGGAGATGCCATTTCTTGTGGGGTTTCAGCTAGCTTAGGGAATTCCTTATTAGAACTATTTTTATTATTGTATTTATTTATTTTGCAGTTGTCACCGGCCGCTCACGGGCAGAACCTATCAAAGGCAGGGGGTGAACGCCTCAAAAATCATCTAACACAAAATTACGCAGAGATGAGCATAGACGCAGGCTTTTAACAGTGAGAGAGATAAATTGAGTAGGAAACACAGATGATGGAAGAGAATGTCCACAGAACAGATGTGGGCAGGAAATAGGAAGCCGCGAGCGAAATAGTCTTGGAGTTACTACATATCATCACAAACCCATGTGCCGACACAGCCCCTTGTGCTACGAAGGCGTCGTATAAGGTAGTGGTTATGCGAGTATGAAAGTTCCCTCGGGAAAAGGGGCCCAAAAAATAAAAACTTTGGGGGCCAAAAAATATGCTGCTGCGGTATCTATAGAAAAAGAGATAAAGCATCAGACATCGCGCCGCAAAGATAAGAGGGTCAAGTGAACTAGAAAGTACAGGACAGTTTATAAGCCTTTTGACCTTTCACTCGACCCTATCCAAAAGTCGGGTGAAACCAGAGCTCCCCCCCCCCCAGATATGAAAGCAGTACTCCATACAAGGGCGGGTGAGACCCTTGTTTTCAAGACATTTTTTTGTGTTAAGCCAAGGATGTTTATATTTTTAACAGGAGAGACGAGAGAACCTCGAAAGAGATAGAAGTTTAGGTGCTTAGAGAGGGAAGATTGTAGAAGTATGGATTTTAAAGAATTAAATTTCACAAGAATGAGACGACCTCACTTCGGAAATTCTATCCAAATCAGCAATAATAGAATCGGAAAGATTAAGACGAGAGGCAATTCTTGAAGTAAAAGAGGGAACATAATTGAAATGAGTTGAAGAATGAAGGGTCGAGTCATCGGCATATGAGTGGATAGAGTTAGATGTGCAGGTCAGAAAATCATTAATGAAAAGCTGGCAAAAAATAGGAGATAAGACAGAACCCTGAGGAACACCACTATTGACAGAAAAAGAAGAAGTCGCCCCATCAACAACTGCCAATATTGAGCAATTTGAAAGAAAGCTAGACATAAGTAAGCAAAGAGAAGGAGGAAACCCAAAAGGAAGGAACTTGCGAGGAGCAGTGACGTGTGCCCATGACCCGGTCCAACATGTTTGGATATTGTCAAGCGCCACCACACAAGTCTCCCCGTAGTTCCTAAGGGCGGAAAACCATAAATCTTTAAAATAATAAAGTATATCACCAGTAGACCTCGAGCCTGTAAGCAGTACTGGCAATCAGAAAGAAGGGAAAGAGATTCCAGATGGTCTAAGAAGTGAGAGTTGAGAAGGGTTTCAAAGATCTTAGATAGAACACAAGTTAAAGCTATAGGGCGTTAGTTAGAAGGATCACAGCGGCATCCTTTTTTCGGAATAGGTTGGACATATCTGCGCTTCCAACACTGATGGAAAATCCTAGTATTGAGCCATAGAGAATATAGTTGAATGAGGGGCGGGGTCAGCATGGAAGCACAATCTCTAAAAACTCAGAAATGAATGCCATCCGGGTCACCCACCTTCCTAACGTTCATAGATTTCAGGAGCCCATGCACCCGATCAAATGTAATTACAGGTAAAGTCATAGGACACCTGAGAGGAGAAGGAGGAGGAAGGGGAATGCCAGAATCGGCCAGGGTTGAGTTAGAGGAAAATAGGAGGCCAAAGAGATTGGCCTTTTAAGTTGGAGTATCAGCAACAGAATCATCAGAGCGAATAAGATTAGGAAATGATGATTTACAGAATTGTTTGAGATGTTTTTTGGCAAGAGGTTAGATTCGTCAGTAGGAGAACGAAGGAGGTCTGCACAATTTCGTTTAATGAACGTCCGATTTGCTCGTCGAAGAGTATCCCTACAACAATTTCTAACTGAATGAAAATTAGCAAGAGTGATAGGAGAACGATAATTTTTCCACACCCGATACGCACTGTCTCTAGCCTGAATGGCCAGAGAACAAGCACGATCGAACCATGGATTTTGAGGAGAAAAAGATTTAGTCGAAGAAGGAATGAACCTGCTCATCCCATCAACAATTAAAGCTCCCACTTTATCGTCAGAAGCTGAAGCGTCTTCAGAGTCAAAGCAGTAACTCTAATTAAAGGTAACGTAGAAGCAATGCAATGCCCCAAATAGGCCCGACCAAAGTGCCAGAAAACCCGCATAGGGCAGGATGGAGATGTTGGAGAGAAAGTATTAAAATTAAGAGATATAAGGTTGTGGTCAAGATTTACCGATAGTAGCGAAGTTGGTGTATTTATAGAGAGAAGGACTAGTGGTGACACATAGGAATTGTTTGGGACGATCCGGAATGTGTGTGGGTTTTTTAATTAATTGCTCCAGATCGTTGAGAATACTGAATGATTCGGCTTCCTTCCCACCTAAATCAGTATGAGAGGAACCCGACCATTCAGTGTTGTGTACATTGAAATTCCTTAAATAGAGGACCTCAGTATTTCGATGAGAAGATATAATAGTCTAGTGAGAAGTAGTAAGGGAATCAAAAAAGGCATGAAATTCTTTTCTGTTAGGAAAACAGTAGCAGAAGCATAGGATAATTGTAGTAGAAGGAAGAAAGATTTTTAAGCCACAGAACATCGAAGTTAGGAGAGTCGAGATTCTCGAGACGTGTTATAGGCGTGTTTATGTTTACATAGGCACATACTCCACCCTTCAGACGGAAATTATGAAATAAGTTATAGTTGGATATATTAAACGAGTTGGAGGATGAATTCTTAGCCATCTGGGTCTCAGACAAGAGCAAAAGATTAGGGTTAGAGTTAGAGAGGTGGTATTCCATGGATGCAAAGTTAGAGTGCAAGCCACTTGATGTTGGTAAAGTCAATAGAAATCCACGCCTGTGCAAGTCTGCTGTCATACACGAACACACAATCAATAAAAAAGAAAAAAAAAGACAGAAACAAACAGACAAAAACCAAAGGAGAAATGAGGAAAAATTATTCGCCATACGCTAAGACTAAATTAAAACCTGGAAATTTTAAAACGGTAAAAAACTCTTATTTACAGCAAATATCTAAAATATGAATAATCCAGAAAGTGTAAAAAAACTCATGCACTCACACACTCTCACGAAATTGCGTAAAAAAAAAAAAATAAAAAAATAACTATTGAAATCAACTAAAAAAGTAGAACCTAAATCTGTATAAATTATTAATAATGGCTATCCAAATAGGTAAATGTTACGCTAAAACCCAAGTTGGAGAAACGCTAAAAATCTAAATTAAAAAGAAGTTGAGGAAAAAAAAACAAACATAACATAGTACTAGCTATATAGGTATATCGAACTAGATTTATTATTGAATCTAAAAGTTTCTCGAAATTTTTCACCCAAAAAGTAAGAAGTATCGGCCAAGTATCGGCTATATTAACCAATACCGATACCGATACCAAAAAAATTGGCCGATACTGCCGATTACCGATTACGATTTACCGATACTATCGGTAACATGCCCTAAACAACATACATATATATATATAAATATATTTTATTATTATATATATATATATATATATATATAAATATATATATATATATCTATATATATATATATTATATATAATATATATATAATATATATATATATATGATATAATATATATATATATATATATATATTATATATATATATATATATTATTATATATATATATATATATATATATAAATATATATATATATATATATATATATATATATATATATATATATATATATATATATATTATATATAATATATATATATATATATATATATATATATATATATATATATATATATATATATATATATATATTATAATATATATATATAAAATATATATATATATATATATAATATATATATATATATATATATATATATATATATATATATATATATATATATATATATATATATATATTAACAGTGGCGTATTCCAGGGGGGGGCCAAGGGGGCCATGGGCCCCCCCCCCGAAATTTTCTAGACCCTAAAATTTTTGAGTATCATATCCGTTAATAATATAAAGGGAGAAATTTAAATAATTTTATATATTTTATGGCTGTCAGGAACAAATCTCGTAAAGCCATTAGTAAAAACTAAACTTGAAGCCATCAGAAGAAAATGCAACATTAGAATTTCAGCTGATTTTTGGAGAGAATGTGTAAGGCATCTGAATCTGAACGGAGTATTGAAAATTGCAGTACCAAGAATTAACAAATTCCAAAAACACAGACACAACATTCCTACTCCGACCCACAGACTTATTATCGCCCATCCATTTTTATACCATTTTTGGATGATTTGATATCAGATTAGGAGAGAGGTTTTAAATTTTCCTTGCAATTTGTCAAACCGACAGGTGTAATTGCCATATGAGAAGATAAAAGATGTGTAACATTTTACAAAGGAAGATTCGAAAGCCCAAATGAAGATTTAGTAAAAGCAGAATGGGATTTATGGGAGTTGAAATGGCATCACAGCACAGGTCGCCCAAAAACCCCAATAGATGGACTAGTTTCTTGTTCGCAATCACAATTTCCAAATTTTACATCTTGTTGCAAATACTTACAATTACCCGTGTGTAATGCTTCAGTAGAAAGAAGCTTCAACATAAGACTTCTGAAAACCTACTTGAGAAAATACTATTGGAGATGAAAGGCTCTTACTGGACTTGCCCTTCTCTACATACATCGAAATAGTGAAATAAAAATTGAAGATGTTATCTCGAATTTCGCTCACTCTCATGTCAGGCCGATTAAAATTTAAAAATTTAGGTTAAGATGATTTTAGTAATTCATATAAATTTTCCCATTTTTTCTTTAGGAATTATTTTGTCCTTCCACTTATATATATATATATATATTATATATATATAATATATATATATATATATATATAATATATATATATATATTATATATATATATATATATAAATATTATATATATATATATTATATATATATATATAAAGAAGGATTTTTGTTTGGCCCCCCCCCCGAAAAAAATTTTCTGGATACGCCACTGTATATATATATATATATATATATATATATATATATATATAATAAATAAGTAATACTATATATATATATATATAATATAATATATATATGTACTATATATATATTATACTATATATATATATATATATTAATATATATATCATTATATATATATAATATATATATATATATATATATATATATACTATTATATATAGTATATATATATCATATATATATATATATTATTTCATCTGACAGCACAGCTTAAGCATTCATCAAAACTTCCTCTCAAAAAGTAGTTGAACTAAGAAAACGGGTATGTTCTCAGGGAAACCATTTACCCCCTTTCCTCTCCAAAATATTCATAGCCGACCATTCCATTCAACAAACATCAGATACGAAACTCATAACTTCCGCCGTCGACATGCCATCATCACTCAAACTAGAATGATTCTCCTATAGAAAAACTCCAAAGACATTGTTTTCAATCCTCTTTTTAAATCCCACAAGATATTTGACATATTTGACTTAGTGATGCAGGTAACATCCGCATCCGCGGAGCATCCGCACATTGTTAAAGATCCGCATTCGCATCCGCATCCGCGCTTCGCCCTGCGGATGTTGCGCGGATGTTTATTGTTGAGATTGATAAAGAATTTTATAATAAAATACTTGAATTAGGATGAATCTGAAAATGAAAATGAAAAGGAGTTGAAGGCAATTCAAAAACGGCTTGATATTCCATATCTTACTACTATCATTTACACTTCATATGATGGAAAAAAATGTAGTATTGATCAAAGAACCTCTTGGTCCTTTGGTATGCCGTTCGGTTTTCCAATTTAACATTAAAAAAATGTGGAAAATTGATATCATATCACACTCGCATAAAGCTTTTGAAACCATTTGAAGAAATTACCAAAAAAATCAGCGTCTCTACAGTTTCTGTTCCGATGTAATACCAGTTAATCTCAACGCAAAGGAAGCAATTTAGAAACATCTTTCCAAATGGAAAATGGATGACGGCTAATTAAAACGAATGAAAGATGTAATGAAACTATAGCTAGAAAAACGCTTTGGTTCTGTAGAAATTAATGACCTTCATACTATTGTAACTTACTTAGATCCCCTTTCTAAAGTCAAGCTTTTTTGTAACACTAATATTAGAACAAGTGAAACCGTCACTTTGCGTTGCAGTTGAAAAAACTTCAATCCGAACAGTCATTAATTCGCCACCCATTAAAGAAAAAAACGAAATCTACAGACCAACAACCAGATTCACTGGAAGAATTTCTACAGTTTCCAGTATGATGAAGAAACACACGCATTACAAAGATGTAGTGAAATGATTGACAACTATCACCAAGAAAAATGACTAGAAACAAATGATGATTATCAGTTGGTGGAAATTAAGCAAAATGTTTACCCAGTGCTTTAGTAAACTTGCAAGGAAAATA
This sequence comes from Trachelipus rathkii, assembly GCA_015478945.1. NCBI lineage: Eukaryota > Metazoa > Arthropoda > Malacostraca > Isopoda > Trachelipodidae > Trachelipus > Trachelipus rathkii. Next base: position 35,151 of record JABUQX010047931.1, read on the forward strand.
CTTGGCCTGTCCCCCAACTATTGTTCCAAGTGAGAGAGTATTTAGTAGGGATGGCCAAAAAATATCGATATATCGAAATATCGATATTTATGGCTCGATATATCGATATTTTTGGCGATATTTTCTTAGGCGAATATACGAATTTCGATAATTTTTCTGAAAATGAGGATACTTCTTTTTTCAAAAAAAATTTTTTGAAGGCCGGAAAAAATAAAATCTTATTCCCCCTCTCCCGACAACCCTGAAGTTATGAAACTCTCTTTTCCCCCATATTTCGTTCTTCTCCGTCCCCAATGTCGTGTATTAAAATAAACCAAAAAAATTGTGGTATTTATATTTTTTCGTCATCTTTTCGGAACCAAAAATAGGGAGAGGGGGGATCGACAGGACATACCACATAGTCAAATGTCTTCTGAGTATTTCACTAATCACTATTCAGTTATTCAGTGGCAAGACTTTGCAGTCCACTCGAGACCAGCCTGATCCTGATTTACGTGTAGCTCTATGGAGTGTGTTCAGTGTCAGTGTGGACGAAGATAATCCTTGCAGAAATCTAATACCGGAAAAGGACTCTGTGAAGCTACAGTTAACAATAACCAGACCGACTAGTTTAATCATCTATTGGCGATTATGATTGTTTGCCTAAATATGTAATTAGCTTCTACGCTAACTATAATTGGAATGACTGCTTTGGCTCTGATGACGCTTCGGCTTCTGCCACTAAGGTGGAGCGTAATCGTTGACGGGATGAGCAGGTTCATTCCTTCTTCGACTAAATCTTTTCTCTCCTCATAATCCATGTTCGATCGTGCTTGTTCTCTGCGCCATTCAGGCTAGAGACAGCGGCGTTTCGGGAGTGGAAAAATTCTCGTTCTCTCTATCACTCTCGCTAATTCATTCAGCTAGAAATCGTTGCAGGGATACTCTTCGACGAGCAAAGCGGGTTTCATCAAACGAAAAAGTGCGCTAACCTCCTTGGTTCTCCTTACTGAAAATCTTTCTGGCCCTGCCCAAAAACATCTTTAATAACTTCTGTAAAATCTGCCTTTCCTCCTCTTATTCGATCTGATGGCCTCCGTCGCTAACTCCCAACTGAAAAGGCAACTCTTCGCGCCTCCTATTTTTTTCCTCTAATCAAACCCTGACGATTCTGGCATTCCTCCTCCTCCTCTTCTCCTCAACATTCCATGTCTTTGCCTTTGATTACATTTGATCGGTTGCATGGCTCCTGAGATCTATGAACGTTAGAAGGCGGGTGGCCGATGGCGCTCCTCCCCGAGTTTTGAGGGAATGTGCTTTACGTGCTGACCCCGCCCCTCGTTCAACTATATTCTCTATGTCTCAATAGTAGCACTTTCCCTCAGCAGTGTTGTAAGCACGCATATGTCAAACCTATTCCGAAAAAAGGAAAGGAGCTCTTGATACCTTTCTAACTATCCGCCCTATAGCTCTCACTTGTATTCTATCTAAAGATCTTTGAAACACCCTTCTCAACTCTAACTTTTTAGACCTCTGGAAATCTCATTCTCTACTTTCCCAATCGCCAGTATGGCTTTCGGCGTTCAAGTCTACTGCGATATACTTTTTCCTATTTAACCGATTTATGGTTTTCCGACCTTAGAACTACGGGGAACTTGCGTGGTGGCGCTTGGACATATCCAAAGGCATTTGACCGGGTTTGGCCGGTCACTGCTCTCCAAGCTCCCCCTCCTTTGGGTTTCCTCCTTCTCTTTGCTTCTATGTCTAGCTTTCTTCGAGTCGCTCAAATATCGGCTTTGTGGTTGATGGACGACTTTCTTCTTCTTTTTCTTGTCAATATGGTGTTCCTCAGGGTTCTGTCCTTATCTCCTACTTTATTCCTACTTTCATTAAGATCTTCTCACCTGCCACATCTAACTCTGATCCACTCATATGCAGTGGACTCGACCCTTCATTCTTCAACTCATTTCAATTCTGCTCCCTCTATTTACTTCTAGAATTGCCTCTCGTCTCAATCTTTCCGATTCTATTCTCGCGGATCATCTGATAGAATTTCCGATTGGGTCGTCTCAACCTTGTGAAATTTAATTCTTAAAACTCAACTTCTACAAATCTCCCTCTCTAAAAACACCTTCTAACTTCCTATCTCTTTCGACTCGTCTCTCGTCTCTCCTGTTGACAATATAAACATCCTTTGGCCTCACCTATCATAACAACTCAAAAAAATGTTTGTAAACCTCACATCACCAACGGTATGAACTAGGGCAAGGCCTCAAAGAAACTGGGAGTTCTGTTTCGACTGCGAGACTAATTTTTTCCTCCTTCTCAGTTAACATCCAGCTATACAAGTCCATCCGCCCTTGTATGCCATGTACCCTTCTCATACATAGGTGAGGCTTTGTTTCACTCCTGCGCTTTATTGGGAGCAGTGACGCTCGAGTCAAAAGCTAAAAGGGCTATAGAACTCTTGTTCTGATACTTTCCACTTCACGTTGTACGACCTCAGCCTATCTTGCGGCGAAGATGTTGGTGCCCTTATCCTCTTCATATAAGTATAGGTCAGAGATATCGTAGCGCAGGGTGTCTATCACGGAAATTACACGACATACGCGTTACCACACCTAATACGTCGCTTCAGGTTTTAGCACATAGAATTTCCCTGTAAAATTTTAAGATGTGACCGGACCTGTTTGGGGTACGCTGTGAGCTTGCATCACGAGTTTTTATTTGTGAATAAGATATTTGAGTAACTCTCAGGCTTAGTTCGCTGTTCGTGTGCTTCTCTTCTTCCTGCCACCTCAGTCTGGAACTGCATCTCCATCTTCCTGTAGTCCCGCCGCCCCTGGAATTTAATTCTCCCTCCCCTTTTAAAGCCTGACGCTCTGTTGCATCATTTCGCTGGACGTAATTTGCCGTCTCCCTATGCTCGGATTGTCGAGATTTTGGCGATTGTAACACCGCTCTCCTCCCTGAATAGGGCTCTGACCGTGAGTGATGTAGGTAGTGTGACAACTGAAAAAAAAAAAAGTAAAAACAAAAAATAACACTAAATTAAGAGTGTATTTATATAAGGTAGAACACAGATTACTAAAATGTTAGAGTCTTAGGAAGGGTTGAGTCTTACATCAACCTAAAAGTCCTTCTCTTGTATGATACTCGTCTGCAATACCGAGTATCGAATCTTTTTAAATATTTTTTCATTTTAATACTAAAATTTAATAGATTTTATTAAGATCCAGACTTCCAGATTACGTCCAAGTTATCAAGTGTCTACTCATCCAAATTAAATTAATTATTCTTTTTTAGAATCATATAAATTATTTTATGTACATTAATAGAAATCATTTTGAAGTATTTACCAGCGCTAATCATATATAACTTAATAGTCTATTATTTTCATTTTTACAATTACGAAAAAAAAAGAGTAATATTTTATGATATTTGTTTTAAATTTATCTAGAAACTATTTCTTATTTTATTTTATTCAATCTTCCACTAAAAAGTCAAAAGCTCCCTCATTCTCACTTCAAGATCCACATCAAACGCTTCTAGCACAGCTTCAGTTCTTCATACCTCTTAGAGTTGAAAACTTTGAAATTGTGATAGACCTGAAGTGAAGTAGATAGAATCCTTATATTCCATTCTACAACTTTTATACTTCACGTAATCAAACGAATACTAGCTTCAATTTAAATCCAATTAATGACTACTTCTCTCTCTCTCTCCTCTCTCTTCTTATCTCTCTCTCTATCTTCTCTCTCTCTCATTCTTCTCTCTAACTCTATCTACCTATACTCTTACTTCTTCTCTCTCTCTCCTCTTACTCTACTCTCTCTCGCCTCTCTCATATATATAGTTATAGATAATACTACATATATATATAGTATAAATATAATATATATTATATAATATAATACATATAAAAAATATAATATATAACATATATAATATATATATTTAAATATATTATATAATATATATAATATTATATATTTATATAATTAAAATTATATTCAATTATATTAAATATAATATATATATATTATATTATATATATATAATAATAGATATAATTAAATTAATTAAATAAATAATAAAATAGATAATAAGCCTCAATGAGTATATAAAACTATAACAAATATAGATAATATAATATAAATATATAAATATGGATAATATTATATCACTAAATTCCATAAATGTATACAAAAACAATAGTATATAGATAGAAAGAATAAATAGAATAGTGAACTTAATTATATATATATATATAATATAATCCAATGAAAGACCATAATAATATAAAAATAATAATAAATATATATATATATATATATATATACCTATATAAATAAATATAATATATATAAATCATTAGTAGTAAGGTTAGATTAAACCGTAATATTGTGAAATACCTAACAACTGCTCATTGTTTAAAAATGCAAATAAATCTGTTAACACATTTCGCCGTTTCGTAAAATACAAAAAACATCGTACATCCCTAAAACTTTGTTATTTATTTGATTTTTTTATTTTATTGTTTAGTTTTTAATAATTTTTGTAAAACCAGATTGACTTTATGTGCGAAACATTCCATAATTAATGTTAGGGTTGGAAAAACCATGCGTTTAACCAAAAAAAAAAAATAAAAAACCATCGTTTTTTTTTTAAAATAACCAAATAAAACCAATTTTTTTTATTGTCATTCTTTAATCTCTGTTTAAATATACTATTTTGATGCGTTTTAATGTTGGTTTTTATCTCGGTTATTTAATAGATTTTAAAGGCCAAAACACTACTGGAAACTTATACACATGTGCTAACACATATTTTAATATTCCTTAATAAATTTCTTTAGATCTTAAATTTCA
>JABUQX010047931.1:45000-54214 GCA_015478945.1 Trachelipus rathkii
ATTTAATAACGTAATTTATTTAATTTAATGTATTGAAACGAAATAGACTGGAATGGGGACTTATATATGTATATCGTGTTCTATTATATATTCAAAAATTAAAGGTTTATTATTTAGTCCTCCTTCTCCATTTGAAAAATGCTAAGTTTACACAGAAAAGGTTATAATATTATATTATTATCGTAAAAGATTTCAAAATTTACAAACTAAACATTATTATACAAAAAATATGGTAAATTTAGTATAACTCTCTCTCTACTCTCTCTCTCTCTCTCTCTCTCTCTCTCTCTCTCTCATCTCTCTCTCTCCTCTCTTCATCCTCTCTCTCTCTCTCTCAATTATATATATAATAATATTATTATATACATATTTATATACTAGCTAAGTGATTATAATCTATAAATAGTGTAATATAATAATATATATAATTATATAAATATGCTAATATTATTTTATTTTATAATTTTTCAGCCTGATTTATATAGATATCAATTTGCTATAATTGGAAATATCGTTATATCTATATTATAATCATGCTATTATATGTCAATTTGTAGGCTTAGTACATACTCACTCTCAAAATATGTGATTTATTGGATACTTAATATTTATAATATATCAAGATAGATAATCCTGATATATATATATATTATTATGATATATATTATGAGCGCTTATTGTTTTAAAAAATGATATTATATTATATTTTATGTAATATCTTATGAATATATTGAAGATAATATATACATGAATAAATAATATTTAATTATTCTTGGCCTCTCAATCATACTAACAATACGTACTGAAATCTATATGTTGACATTGAGATTTGAAATAATTTATATAAGGAAAAATAATAGTGTTAATCCATAATAATAATGATAAATGGAAAAAATCTATATACCAAAGTAAAAATATATATTTTATATATACATTTTTTATTAGACTCAGGTCAACTAACCCTTTAATTACTAAATTAAAAAAAAAAAAATTTGTATTTTTATATATATGTTATCGTATTTACCAAGTTATAATATAATTAAATGAAAATTGTTTTTTATTTAATTATTGTGTGAAAAAAAATTGGGAGATATTCTTGCAAAATTCTGCGGACTGACGCGAGGACTTTGTCCCGGAAATACCACTCCCAAAATAGACAAATTAAGAATAAGTTTCTTTACTAGTATGCCATGACAACAGTAGAGTTTTTGAAAGTCAATTAATATAATTATGCAATGTTCTTGGAGCAAACCAAATCAAAAATTCCTTACCAGTCAATTTAATCCTTATGAAAATAATGTTTCGCAAGAGAATAAATGATCTTAATGTATAAAATTAGCGTTCTTGTATAACAATTTAAACATTATTTTAATACTAATAAATAGTAATTTGAATATTTTATTATTAAACATTAGTGCTTTTATTTTTATTTAAGAGAGGTGCACCGGCCTCCTGTAGCTTCCCCCGTAAATGCCGTACCGTCACTTGAATATATAATATTATTATATATATATATATAATATATATAATATATATATTATATAGATTAAATATATATATATATATAAATATATATATATTAATATATATCATATATATATAATATATATATATATAATATATATATAATATTAATATATATATATAATATATATATATATTAATGACCATATCTAATATATAATACACAAACAATTAGGTCCTAAGGAAGTGATTACTTCTAGTCTCTCATATAAAATAAGAATAATATAAATATAATAATACTCAAAAACAAAATAAAAAAAATTACTACCTCTACGTATATATAACATAAACTATTTCCAAAGTCCATATAATTAATAAAAAATATGATATAAACTCAAATATACATACTGTCTCCTCCCTTTATGAGAAAGCATTATTCTAAAATTAAAAGTATCTAAAATGTATGTATTAATTTAAAATTAATATGAGAATAATAATATATCAATAACATAGTCCGAGCGAGTGCCGTTCCTCAACGACATTTTACCCAGCGGGATGTTAATAGGCCAAACGTCCGCATCTCGGCATCCCGAAGGATGAGCTCTCGAAAAAAAAAATTAAAGTGGAAAGCACAATTCCGCTGCGTCAAATCACAAAGTGACTTGATGATGAACAAACATTTTCACCTTAGACTAAAAAAACATATCGGTAACTCCAACACATGAGCGTAACACCCATGTCAAAACATATAAGAACATATAAATATCCACGTACTAGCGTACCGGAAATGGATTTTAGCTCGAAAAGTAAGCATCAGCAAAGTCACTACCTCCTACTGCGCTATCTTTACCAATCACTCATCACAGAGTATTTGATTAGGCAAAGTAGTGTAAATGCAGCAAAAGTCAGAATGATAAATATTATAAAAATAATAAAATTGCGAATATGCAATATTTAACATCTAGTATAATTTTATAAGTATGGGGTAAATATATATATATATATATATATATATATATATATGGTATATATATATATACTAATAATATATATATATATATATATGTTTAACATAGCTTCCTTAAGATAAGAGCCAACCACAAGAAGGGAAATCATGAATCACGCCGAAATCCATAAAAAGACTTTATTTGAACCATTATTGCCATAAAATAGAACTTTCTGGTTCACATGTATTAAACGACAAAAAACAATAATTGCTACAAAAATTGATATATACAAAAAATGACTAAAATAATATAAAACAAATAATATAATAAATTGAAACAAACTATATAATAGATCGTCAGTAAGTAATTTTACAATAGATTTTTCCAGTCATAAATCGAAATACATTTATTAGGCAAATCATATAAACATAAATATAGGTTTTTTTTACCTGAATATTATTATGAGGCTTTTAATTGACATCCTTATCAATACGCTCGATATTATCATCTTTTGTTTGGTTGAATCTTGTGTGTCATGATTCTGTCACATTTTTATAAAAACAACTATATCTTATGATAATATATCTTCTTTATGTGCACAGAAAACATTATGTTACTCGTTGCAAAATCAGTAGTATTTTTATTGTAGCGTTGGGATTTGCCGGGACAGCATCAAAAGTGCGTGTGCGGTGCAGATAAATTTTTATTTCTTCCTTTCCTTTCATATTTAAAGTGGGTTATATTGAGTCTGTTTTTTAGACTGTTCGATATTTATATAGTAATAGTAATAATCCTCCTGAAAGAGCGAAATGACTAGTATATTACAATATCTTCGTATTATATGTGTAATGCACACGATTCTATTGCCTTAACTCCATATACTCGTCCTGTCTCTCTAGATGATCTTATTGAATAAAGAAATAATATTAATAATCATTATACAAGAGTCACATTGAATGCACTTATCAACCCTCTTGTCATCACCTCAGTTTTATTTGCATATACCATTCTATTTAATTATTCTTCAAACCAACACTTTTCTAAATCTTTAAACAATAAAAACCATAATAACGAAATAAAAAGAAAATGAAACTCCTCTCTTATCTCGCTATTTTCACTTAATAACCTATAAATGAGTGTAAGAGTCCTAAATGATATCGAGAGTTGTCGCGTGATATCCATAATATCTGCATGAGAGAATTGCTTTATACATATATGACACACACTCCAATATTTTTCAAATTTATTGCCTATATTACAATTAACTATTTTCATCTAGCGTGAGCCAAAATTATTCAGCCCGTTAAATAATAAGAATAATAAAAAGAATCGTTTTACTTATTGTCATTACCTTCTGTATATCTTATCGGAGAAATCATAAAATTATGTCATGATTGTCCTCGTAATCTATGTGCTCATTCTCTATTTCTCTTTTTACTAATATATTCTCATAAACGTTAAGTATATTTGATATTTAACTGCTTTTCTATGAATCAATGTATACATATATATTTCCTTCCTTTGTCTTTACTCTCATGAGCACTGTTATCACAATTAGTTTTTATCCAAAGCCCTAGTAACTGTCCTAAAATATTTTCTCTTATTGAAGATTAACGCTCGCAACTCTCTTACACGACTCACCTGGTTACGTGTTTAAATTACGGTTTTGTCTTTTTTTTGTTTAAAAAACAACTTAGGTTTGTGTCTACATATTGTTTCCAGTCTTACAACTCTAGGCCTTGGTGTTAAATCTACCCTATTGGTTTTTTAAACCTGAATATCATTCGTATATCTGCTAAACTCATATATTCATTTTTAGAACTATATTGGCAGCACTTATCGAAAATATCTTTTATACTTTAGTTTTAACTTAGAAGAGTTTAGGATAATAGAATATAATTCATTTTATCTTTCTCTTAAAATTGATTTGGCACCAGCAGTTTAGCAAATTACTATATATTTACCACTAATATATATCGGCATTATGTTACGCATTTTCTTTTCTATACTTTAATAGAATCCGTATACTTCATAAGGAGCTTGTTCCAAAGCTCATTAGAAATCTCATTTTCATATCTCTATACCCTCAATTTAGTTTTAATAGCTGAAGATTGTTAACCAATTTTTTTCCAAAAGATAATATATTGCGTGTTTCAAACCTTTTAACTTCACCTTAATACCCTCCTTATATATTTCTCAAATTTTCTTAATTTTGACCATTTTTTAGAAACTTCTTTGTTTAATGATGATGGCTTCAATATGACCTTTGATTTCCACTTCTACTTACCTTTTCCTTTATAATTTTTTAAGCGGCCTTTGTTGCGATTCACCTTTTGTTAATTGCACCATATGATGATCATGCCTCTTTGGGTAATATCTCCAAGAATCACCTAAATTGATATCTTCTGATAAGAAGTTAATATCTTATAGAAAATGTATTGCCTTTGTGCGTTCCATGTTTTCAACCGTTGATTGGTATGTCAACATGTTTATCCATTTTAGTATAATTGGTTGTAACTCGTAATATCTCCCTGAGCTCGTTTTCTCCGTTCATATGAAATTGTTTTGTGAGATCGATGAGACTAGAGATCTCGCATTAATACCGCTCTCTTCAAATTTATCAGAACAAGAGCTGTGTGTCATATTACGTCCTCTGATGTACTTCTCAAGCATTGCTACAATATTTTATTCATGTACTCCTAATTGTTTTTTAAATTGCCCAATAAAACTCAGAATAATAAAAACATATATTAATTTTTATTAGGGCGTCTATAATATTCGATTATTACCTATATTTATTAAAATGTATTATTTATATTTATGGATTAATAATACATTCCAATGATAGTGTATAATATACTTTTAAATAAGCAAGTTACTTCATTAATTTGTTCAGATAACAATAAGGAAAAGAACATAATGTTATTTCTTAATCTCTAAAACCCTAAACCTAATGTATAAATCATTTATTTCTCACCAAATAAAAATATTAAAAATTATTAATATCAAGGATATTAAATTACCCAAAAGTATAAAAAATATTTAAATACTCACTTGCAGTATGTAATAATTTCAGTAATAAGTGAAAAGATTTCGTACCTTCAATTCCCGATACATAATATTTTCAGATATATTTTAGATTAAAATAGTATATATATATAAGTTACTTAAAGTTTTATAAAGGAATAAAATTGCGTATATATTAAGATAGTAGTATATAGTAATTAATAAGTAAAATTGTAATTTATTTAGAAGACATTGAATATAGAATTTTATGAATTGAAAATGCTATTTACGGTTACCTAAGACATATTTTCGCCGGAAGATTTAATATATTATCAATAGGTATGAGTTCCCTAATAGTTATTATATATATATATATATAGGTATATATTATATATGTAAGAAATAAGTATAGTAATCTATATAAAATAAATTATAGTAGTTATAGTAATATATATTAATATATAATATATATATATATATATATATAGTATATAAACGTGATATTTTTTTTTGTATTGGTTTCCAAAAGATATATTCTTTATAATTATGAATGATGTTTTTGAGTATTATCTCTAATATAAATAATATGTTATATAATCGTATGAACATATATACATCTATTAGAAAAATCTTTAACCATATTTAAAAAACTTAATTAAGAAAAACACCATGTTCCAAATATGTTTTTTGTATTCTATTGATTTTCTAATAATGTTTATCTAAGAACTCTTTAATAATGTAGTTTTTCGTTTAAAATAAAAAAAAATTCATAGAAAACTGAACTTAAAGAGTTTATATATTTCAAAATATTAAAAATAAAGAAATGTTACCTTTATAGAATACACATTTGTAAAAATTTTATTTTGAACATGGTTTTTTTTCTTTTTTTTATTAAAGAATAAAAATTTATTTAGGTACATGATGGTCAGCCCAATCCACTTATCACTTTAAAAAAAAAAACAATTGTTGGAGGCATTTGCAACATAGTGACATGTGACGGGTCACAAAGGGTGTTTAAAAGGGGTGCAACAAATAAAAAAAATATAAAAGCAACTTAGAGTTACTAAATAATCCCGTTGGTCATTTGATTTTGTAAGGCTGGATCATATTTAAATAATTTTAACAACCTTTAAAAATATGTACTTTTTACCAAAATTTTAGAATCCAAGATAAATTTTAATGTATTAATAATAAACAGCTATTCTCCCATATCTATTCGCTATTATTGCTCGATGTAGGCTGATATATCCAACTCTCATAAATTAATGATTTTGGTTTCGTACGTTTTGTAAATCTCCTTGTGGCTTGCGAGCAAGCAAAATGTGGCAACTTTGTGTTGTCTCTCTCTATTTTAAATTCTATTTGCACCCTAAAACAATACAATCTAGTATTATAATAAAACTTACCTATTATTTTTTTAATAGTTTCAAATAACCTCTCATGACCCACGAGTGTGCATAATAATATCAATGTATTCATGTTACTTTCTATAAAATTACCGATTATATAGAAATATTTGTATTTTATATACTCTGCAGAATAGACGAGACTTTAAATGAGCGTCACTAAATCCCTCATAGCTTCATTTATTAGCATTATCCAAGACTGTCACCTTTGAAACACAGATTATTATCATCTATCTAAATAAATATTTTTAATTATCTCCTATATTACTTTTATTACAATTATTTCCCGAAAATGTTATTAATTATATAATCTAACTAAACACCTTTATTCTTTATAAAATTCATATACATATATTTGATAACTTATCATTCTTTTTATATATAATTTATTTCTCATAATTAAAATAATTTTATGTCACGAAACTGAAGAGACTTTGGCAATCTCTATACTATTCAAGCACTTATAAAATTATTTACAAAAGCTTCTATAAAATTAAAAAAGCGACACTTGGCAATTTAATAGTGCTCCATGAAACGCATAATTTTCTTTATTTATTATTTTATCTTAACTTTAAAAGAATTTTAACACTTTAAATTAAACGATTGAAATAACTTAACACTTAACTGTACTATTTTGAACAGATATTTTCAAAGAATGCCACTGGGCAAATCCCTTCTTTTTTTCTTTGTGTTTCTTTCAAATGCTCAAGCAACGAAATAAAGGAGAGGGAGGAGACTATGCCAATGTAACAGCGCCAATATCCCTTTGCATTGGTTGTAGGCATCCCGTTTTCTTCTTACGTCTCGAATGCGGCAGACATCTTGGTTTTGCAGACGACTTTGAAATTCTTTCTCATGGCTTTTACGATTCTTTTCTTCTCTTGCTATATATGAGATTGCAAATGAGTTCTAAATAATGTTTCCTACAAAATTGCTAACTAAATAAACAATATGCTTGAAGTATACCTGATTTGCGTGTTTCTTCTCAGAATGGAAAATAAATCAAGAGAGAACCAATGAGAAGTACAAAACTAGAGCTTGCTTAAGATTATGGCAGCAACAATATAAGATTAGGAATCAATGAAAGTTATCAGCAGAAATACCAAAAAGATTTAATATTACCTAAAGCACTCCGAAATAAATTGCCACTAAATAGAAACTTACTAGTTACAATTCTGTAATTAAAAAACAGTCGAGAGAAAACAAATATATAATGTTTAAAAAAATAAAGTATAATTTATACAAAAAAATGAAATTTTTAGAGATAACTAAACACAAATTAATTATAGAGTGAATGGATAGAACCAAACTATAAGATAGAATGATCTCAAGTAAATTGATTTAATACAATATTCCATACCTATTTTCCAGTCATTGAAATCGAATTGATATTTATTAGCAAAATTCAGTCATATAACATAAAAAGTAAGTTTTTTTTACCTGGAATTTGATTGGGCTATTTAATGAGAATCTATTCAAGATAGTAAAATCATCTTGTTTTAAGTTCATTTTATAAACACTTGCTCATGTTATTCCTCCTACACATTGCAAGTGCCGAGAGAATTTTCTTAAGGATTTATATCCAGGTTTCGCACGCATGTTGCGTTTTTGCTACTAAATGCTTGAAGCGTGTCATATTTGCTATTGAAATTTTAAGGGTTAAACTAAACATTAACAATTAATAATATAATATAATGATATAATATATATAAATGATTTAGACAAATGAGGTATATATATATGTGATATATATATATAGTATATATATATATATATATATATATATATATTAATATATTTATCGTTACATTAATGTATATATAAATTATACTATATATATATATATACCTTATATATTTATTATATATAGTGTATAGATATATATATAATATATAATATATATATATATATATATACATGTACTATATTAACTACTATATTTCTCATATATATCGAACATCTGAGTATATAGTGATAAATAATATTATAATATAAATATATATTTACCTGCAATGATTCTATTAAGGGCATAATAATATAGTAATATAATATAGTAAAATAATATGTGATACTAAATATATTAGTAATATTATAGAAAATAATATATATATCATACTCTATAACTCAAATATATATAATCAGAAATTATATATAATAATTATATAAATGTATGTCTCTAGACTCTAGATTTCTATTTATAGGATTATTAAATTAAATATTACATAGAATAATGATTTAATTATATATATATATATATAATATAATATATATATATATATATATATATTAAATATATATAACTTAAACTTAATTACATTAATATGATGGAAACAATAAATAACTAACTTTGCTAAATTAATAGAGAGAAAATATTAATAAAATGAAATATTA
>JABUQX010047932.1:10000-15763 GCA_015478945.1 Trachelipus rathkii
AAGGAATGAGAGGAGGAGAGAAGGAGTTGCAATTCTTATGAATGACTTGTGGTAGAGAGCTGTGGTAGTACTAGAATTGTAATGGTTAAATTAAGTTTGAAAAGGTAAAGGTATGTGTGGTTGTGACATAGGGTCCATCTGAGCTTAATGTTGAAGAGAGCACGATTTTCTGGGATAATCTGAATGATGTTTTGAATGGGGTGAGTAAGAGCTTTAGATTGATTGTGTTGAGTGACCCAAATGGTTGGATAGGTGATCATAAAAGGGATAGTATAAGACGTGGCTTTGGGGTGTCGAGAGAAAATGAGAATGGTAGGAAAGTGATTGATTTCTGTGAGGAGAGAGGTATGTTTGTAAGTTATACTTTCTTTAAACACAAGAGTGTCATAAGTGATACTAGAGTTGGTTGTAGTTAGAGAGATTATCGGGAAGTGAAAGTAGATTTGATTTTGTGTTTGGTGAAAGAAGAGATGTTGATAAGTAGGGTGTTGAAAATTGTTAATCAGTGAGGTTAGAATGGGATTATCACATCATTATGTTGTCTTATGCAAAATTAAGTTAGAAGAGGAAGGTGATAAGGAAGGAAGTAGGTAAATAATGAGTGAGAAGTTAAGTGAACAAGATAATAAGGGATAAGTATTTAGAGCGCTTGCAGTAAATTCAGTTGAAGGTGAACGTTGTAAATCTGAACAAATCGAAGCAATAAGGAAGCAGTTGTTAGCATGCAAAGAAGTATTTGTGAGTATGCTAAAAGTAGAGTAAGAATGCAAACAGTGGAGCTGGTTCGGAATGAAAGAGGTGAGCAATAGCGGTTAAAAGTTAAAAAAGAATGCGTGGTTGAATGTACTAAAAGCCAGATGAGAGTTTCAAAAGAAAGATTTTTGGAATATATAAGGAGGAAAAAATGAAAGCTACATTACGGTAGGAAGAAGAAAAAAAAAAAGAGGTAAATGAAAAGTTTGAGAAGGAGGATGAATGGGGACTTACAAGGGAATAGGAAGCTCTTCTGGATAGAAAGGCGAGAAAAGTTTAATAAGAATAAAGGAAATCTGCTTAGAATAATGAATGGGATGGTGCTTTCGTAACTGATGAAATGGATGTGAGGGGAAAGGTGGGGAGGAAACACTTCGAAAATCTTGCATAACATTGCAGTAATGAGAGGTGATAGTGAATGTGTGTTGGGTTGATGGTGCAAGAAGGAATAGGTTATTTGGGGGTTTGAGGTCATTAGTAAGGAAGAGGTAATGGGTAGTAGTAAGAAAGTTAAAGAATGGTAAAATCTGCAGGTATAGATAAATTACTGATGAATGATCAAGAACGAAGGAGAGAAGATGACTGATTAGATTTGGAAGTTGTGTAATAAAGCATTCATGTAGGGTATAGTTGAGGGATTGGAGGAGAGCAATAATAGTACCGTTTTATATTAGGGTAAGGGGATAAGGGAACTGTAGGAATTATAGGGGAATTATTTATTGATGTTGTAGGGAAGATATATCTGGTATTTTGGTCGAAAGAGTGCGTCGAGTTGCTGAAGGACTGATTGGTGACGAACAAGGTGCGTTAGGAATGTTGGTAGAGGAATGTGTGGGATTCAAATCTTACATTGAAACACGATTGAGAAAATGAGGGAGAAGACTAATTTGTATTTTAGGCTTTATGATGGGATCTGCAACAGTGCGTATGATAGGATTATAGGTGAGCTCTAAAGTCGATTTAGTGAATATGCGTGTTCTGTTGGTAGGTCTTCTCATGGAAATGAAAAGTAATGTAGACGATATGTGAAGCATGTGTAAGAATAAATGGAGTCGAAAGTAAATTGGTTTAATATTAATAGCGAGTGAGGCAGGATGTGTTATTCTCCTTGGTTATTCAATTTTGTTATGGATGGGGTTATGTAAAGAATTGGAGGTAGATGGGCCAGGAGATGTGTTAGAAGTGAATGGAGAATGGAAGAGAGGGGGTGCCCCTACCTATTATATGAGGATGATTGGGTTTTGTGTGGCGCATCTGAAGAGAAGTTTAAGATTGGCAGGGTTGTAAAGGAGGGGTTTGAAAGTAAACGTAGATAAGAGTAGGTTATGGTTGTGAGTGAGGACGGTCCTCAGTGTGAAGTTATGTTAGATGGTGAGCAGCTGGAACAAGTGTCTGAGTTTAAATATTTAAGGGTATGTGGTTGGATGAAAGGGAATGGATGATGCACAGAGTGTAGTAGGAAAGTTTGTGATGTGGCAGAAAGGTTGCTGATGCTAAATCGGTTGGGTGATGTAAGGGACTTAGTCTGGAGCGCTAGTGGTCTTGCATGAGGGTAATGTTGGTTTCTCCCTCGTTTGGTATTGTAATAGTAAGTGAGACTATGGTCTGGAATAAGAAGTATAGATCTAAAGTTCAATGTGTTCAGATGGACAATCTTAGGGGCATGCTAGGTGTGAGAAGAATTGATAAAATGAGGAATGAACGTATTAGAGAGTTGTGTGGTGTGAAGAAAGGGGAAACGAGAGAATAAATGAAAGTATGTTGAGATGGTCTGGTCATGTGGAAATATGAAGATATCGGTTGGTTAAGGGGATGCATAGTGGTGAGTGTGTTGGGAAAGAATATGATTGGGTAATGAAAACTGTTGTAAAGGAAGAATGGTTTGGGGATAAATATGATACAAACTTAGAAGAGAGGGATGTGGTGAGCTGAGCTGACTGTAAATATTTTATTGAGTATTAGTCCAGGTGTATGAGAGGGAAAGAGGTCAGTCAGTCAGTCGCGCATTCAAGGGAGTCCAGGACTCCAGGTATATAAAGTCTTTTTTTTTTTTTTATCATATAATTATTGCTTATTATTATGTTTGTAGAGAGAGAAAGCGAGAGGGAGGCGAGGGAGAGAGAGAGAGAACGAAAGAAATGTAGTTTGATACATTTTGTGGGAAATTGAAATGATGTGAGTGAAGTTGAGGGTGGGTTATCCCGTCAGAGCATCAGTGCAATAAACACCAATTTTTCTGGGCCCTAGTCTTCTACCTCCTTTTCCTGTTTTTCCTTTTACCTATTGATTTGCTAGTTTCTGTTCCTTCCTGTCCACACGCTCGTCTGGCAATTCTTTTTTTTGTTTGAAAGTGAATGATTGTGGTTTTAATATTAAATAAATTGTATTACATTTTATTTAATTCTTTTTCTTTTTTTTTGCAGGAATTATATTTTTTTTTGTATATTATGAGGAATTCTTCTGTAGCAATTATATTCCAGTTACATGTGCGACGACTGTAATAGTACTGTTGTTTGTCAAAGATTTGTTTCTTTGCTTGATTAGGTATTTATTATTAGTTATTATATACTTTGATTTTTAATTAATTATTTATTAGTTAGTTTTATGGAGGTTTGCTGTGTGTTTGGTTGCTGTTTATACTGTATAGGTGTGTTGGGTGTGTTGTCTAGTGTTAGATATGTTTTTTGATGGCTTTTGGTTTTGTATTGCATTGATGTTTGATTATTGTATTTGAGTTGTATTGATATGATATTATTTATATTTATTTGTGTTTGTTTAATGTGAATCAATTATTAATTATTATTGATTATTATAAATTATTATTTATTATTTATGTAGTTGTTTATTTATTATTATTATTATTGATTATTATTATTATTATTATTTTGATTTATATGATTATTATATTATTATTATTCATTTATTATTATTATTATTAATTATTTATTATTACTTATTACAGATAGATTTATATTGAGTTTTTTATTGTTGAGTTTATTTAACGTGTTATTAATTTATTAATTATGTATTAATTAATTATTATTGATTTATTATTATTTATTAATATCTTTATTTGATATTATTCATTATTATATTAATACTTATTATTATGTATTTATTATTATTATTATTTTGTGCTGTTATTTATTATTGTTGTAGATGTGGATGATAATATGGTAATGCTTATGTGCCGTGAATTGTGTTTTTTTTTTCAGTTTGTATTACTGACAATCACTGGCCGAGTTTGACCTGAGTCTGTTAGGAGGGGCCATGAGTTTTTTTTTA
The DNA here is from genome assembly GCA_015478945.1 of Trachelipus rathkii. Taxonomy (NCBI): domain Eukaryota; kingdom Metazoa; phylum Arthropoda; class Malacostraca; order Isopoda; family Trachelipodidae; genus Trachelipus; species Trachelipus rathkii. The sequence continues at coordinate 14,039 of JABUQX010047932.1, forward strand.
ATTTTGGTGACTGGATTGGGCTTTGCAATAGGAAGAATATTTTTTCTTTGTGATTGCTTTTTGCTGCGCCTATTGGTGTATTTCTGGAAGAGGGAATTCGACTGTCATTTTATGCTCTTGAATCTGATCTTGTTTCCAAGACTGTGGAGGAGGCCTGATGTTCCAGTTGTTCCGGATTGATGTGTCCTTAATGAGGAGATAACTGGTAGTATAGTGCTTTCTCTCCACTGAGATTAGTATGAGCCTGTTTTTGTTGATTTTCTTGTTCGGTGGGGAGAAGAGATCATGTTTATCTTTTCCTTGTTTCTCTGAACGGATTGTTTTCTTCCTGGCCGAGAAGAAACTGAGGTGGTACTATCCACCTAAATGACCTGGCTCAGTGAAAAGTCGCCTCTTTTTTGGCTTTTATCATTTAACCTGTTTGGGTGCTGCTCCTGTGAAGAAATTAAGCCTGCTTGTTAGAGGTGTCTCATATGATGTATGTCGTGGTGTTTGGGGGCTTGTGACATTTATATCCCCTGAAACTCGCACTAGAATTCCTATGATTGACTGTTGTGTACCGGTTCGTGTGCGCTGTGAAATTTTGCCTGCTGAGATGTGTTACCTGTTGTGAGAGTTATGATTTTGTTTTGGAATTGTATATTGTTTGAAATGGTGGTGTTGGGTTTATGATGTTGATTATTTTTGATGACTTTTCAGACTTATTGTGATTTTTTCTTGAAGTATATTTTTTTCAATATTCTGTATTTGGTTATTGATTTTTTTTAATGATAGAAGGTATACTTGATGCTTTTATATTTTTTTTGGTGTAATCACGTATCTGGCCTACCTTCTTGAATCAGTAAAGCAATGTTATTTATTTTATTTTAAGGTTTTTTTTTCTGTGTTATTTTTATTTTTATTATTCTATGGACTATGTGACGAAGAACTATTGACTTAATAAAAGACTGACTGCGTTTTTGGTTTTTTTTCCCATATATTTCTTTAATAACTGTATAATACTGTATGTGTGTTTGGTTTTCGCTCTTTCCTTTCACTAGCAAATCACAACCCACAACTCTCTAGACACTGTGATTAATTTTAATAAGAAAACCCTCAGCATCATAAGAGAGAATGGCGGGGTTGTTGTAAGGGGGGTATGGTTGTTGGCCCACCTGGGCCAGGAATGAACCTAAAACACTTGACGATTTAATCCATGTGAGGACCGTCGCGGTCCTGTGAAGCTCCTCTAGAGTGGATTTTTCTGATTGCGACGAGTTTTTACTAATTAATGGTACAGAGGGGGATCGGCGGTAAGGCTGGGCTTTCTTTTCGACTTTTGCCATATTCTCCTACTCCTACTGCTTTCCTTTTCCGATGCATTAACTGTGCACCTTTACTAAACAATCTTTGGGAAAAAGTGATGAGAGAGATGAATATATAATTATATACTATAATAATATATATATATATTATATATATATATATATATTATATATATATATATATATATATATATAATTATATTTATATATAGTTATAATATATATATAATATTATATATATATATATATATATAATATTATATATATATATATATATCTATATATATATATTCCTTAATTTGTCTTCATGCCCACAGAGCAATTTTTGCTGTTCGGTTAGGGTCATACTGAACATGAATGACTCTTTCTTCTAAAGGACCTTAGCTCAGCACGCCCAGGAGGACATCTGTCAATACATACC
>JABUQX010047933.1:7500-10000 GCA_015478945.1 Trachelipus rathkii
CCATTGAGAGAAAGGCGTTTAGGAAATTTTGGAAAATAAAAGTTGTTATCAAATCGAATCTAATACATTTAAAATCTGATAAGAAAATATTTTATGAACTCGTAAATTAAAGTAACGATTAACGGATGTAGGGAAAATTTTTAACTCGTTAATAATCCGTTATTTTTCGAAATTAACGAAAGCCTTAAAAAGTTAACGAAAAAATTAACGAGTTAATTAACGGATTAACGCTTTAACGCGTTAATGCCCACCTTTGGCCACAGCATTAACCAAGCTAGAAGGTAATGACTGTAAACTAAGTGATGCGTTATATTTTCAAAAATATGAACTGGGAGCTGAAACAGCTTAATCCAGCCACTCGACAAGACAAGAATTTAGCAAAAGTAAAAAGAAGGTATCATCAGGCGTAACTGAGCTCACTTATATTGGGTATATTTTTAACGGCGCCATGATAATTCCGAGACAGCAAGTACTCAGAGGTATGAGTATCAAAAAGCAATGGAATTTATGGAAAATGGAGTATCCTGAATTGATGCCCATTTGTATAAATTTAAGAGCAAATTCTCCTCAGTTTCATAAAAGTTGCCTATTTAAATGATCTCTGTGTCAGCAGTGACATCCTTCATTCTTGGTAAGATCTCTCAAGGAAAATTAGATTGAGATTAGGTTATATATAATAATAGTAAGGCATTTGTCCGAGACTTCATCAAAATCCTAATGTGAAAAGGATATTTTTTCAACTTTCGGACATTGTGCATCAGCAACATTAGAATATGGTTTGGGAACAAAGCTTAAAGCAGGGAAATTAGTTTTTTTGTATAAAATTCTTAATGATAATTTCAGTTTTCGACTTTTAATGATGAATCTCTCTTTCTCTCTCTCTCGTCTCTCTCTCTCCTCTATATATAATAATATATATATGATATATTATATATATTATATAATATTATATTATATATATAATATATATATATATAATATATATATATATATATATTATAATATATTATATATATATATATATAATTATATATATTATCTATATATATATATATATATAAGTAAATATATAATATTTATATATATATATATATATAGTATATATATTGCCGCTACCGTGGGTCAAACGGTAGAGCGACGGAGTCGCATGGCAAGGTCCGCGGTTTCGAAATCCTAGTTCGATCCTGAAGGTAAAATTACCTAGAGAGTTCCCATCCTTGATAGGGCTGAATGCCCGGAGGTGTGAACTTATTATATATATATATTATAGTATATATATATATATATATATATATAATATATATTATATTATTCATGTTTTTGAGGTTGTGGGTCTAGTTCTGGGTTCGTTGTGTATGTTTATTATTGATTAGTGACTTGGATGGTAGTGCTTGGTGTGTGATGTGTGGATGTTCGGGGTGTTAGTTGTGTACAGGCGTTTGATTATATAGCGTCTTGAGTGGATGCACGATTATGAGTATGCACAAATTGTGAGATTGGTGTCAGAATTCATTGTACATCATTATGAGGTTAACTTGTATATTAAGAGTAGGAATGTGGTGTTGCTGAGTCTCTATTAGGAGTTGCGGTTGGTGGCTTGTTTATTTTATTTTTTTTATTTTTTTTTTTTTTTTTGTTTTAAAGTATACCTTTTTTTTCAGACTAAAGTTATCTATTTATAATCTAACCCTCATTATTTTTTTAACTTATGAGTTTACTGTAAAAACAAAAAAAAAATAATTTTATACCAGTTTACAGTTATTAAGAAAATTAAAATTTAAGAATCTAAAGAAATTTATTTAGGAATTTTAAATGTGTTAGCACATGTGTATTACAGTTTCCAGTAGTGATTTTTGCCTTTAAATCTATTAAATAAAGCTAAGCATGAAAAACCATAAAATAGCATTAAAAACAAAAACAAAAAACATTGGTTTATTTTTTTTTTAAAAACAATGGTTTTTGGTTTTTTTAAAAAACCATGTTTTTTCCAACCCTATAATTATATATATATATATATAATAATATTATATATATATATATATATATTAATATATATAGATATATATTAGTGATATATATATTATAATAATATTATAATATATATATTTATATATATATATAATCATATATTATATATATAATATATAATTATATATTAAATTTTATATATATAATATATTATAGTAGTATATATATATAATATGATATATGTTATATATATTATATATATATATATATATATATATATATATATATAGTATATATATATAGTATTATATAAAATATAATATATAATATATATTTAATTATATATATATATATATATAATATTATATATATATATATATATATAGATATTTACAAGGCGCGGTTTTACAGAGGAAACACAGGAGGCCGGGGCCTCGCTCTAAAAAAAAATAAAAAGCAACTAAATGTAAGAACAAATAATCAATATTACTATTTATTATTATTAAATAATGTTTAAATGTTATACAAGAAC
>JABUQX010047934.1:7500-12500 GCA_015478945.1 Trachelipus rathkii
TATATTCATTGTGTTATATTAAATTATTACAATAGAAAATTTGTAATCGACTATAAGTATTATATTATTAATTATTATTATTCTCATTATTATATTATTATTATTATTATTATTATTATTATTATTATTATATTATTATTATTATTATTATTATTATTCTCATTATTATTATTAATTATTATTATTATTCACAATTAATTTTATTGTTATTATTATTAATTATTATTATTATTATTATTTATTATTATACTATTATTTATTATTATTATTATTATTATTATAATACTCCAGTAAGTTTTGTTCTTTTAAGGTCCGATTTAAAGGGCTTAACCCTTCCACAAAGGAATTCAGAGAATTCCATTCACTAAACTCCTCCTCCAGTTGTAATTCTGTTTCCATGGTATTTTGTTTTGGCCACGCCCACTCCCCATCTTCTATACAAGCTAGTTGCAATTGCAAATCCCCAGCCTCTATAATCTTATCTCTTTCGTCAGCCAATTCTGTTAAAATTATCGCCAATTTATTTTTAGCCTTAGAGACCAATTTAAACTCAATGTCAAAATTTGCAATGGTGTTCAATAAATTTATTTCCCGAATATTATGAACTTTTTCAGCACTCTTTTTCGTATAAGCCGTGATTAGCCCACTGTTGCTGGTACAAATACTGACTTTCCTATTTGCAATTAAATAAGCGTATTTTTGTAAACTGTTATTGACGCATAATAATTCCTTAACTAACTGTGGTAGTGCCACCTCCACCTCAGTCAATATGGCACTGTGAAGAGCGAAAATCTTCGTCTGATCATTTTCTTCTCCCATCAGTGCGCTAGCTATAGTGAACTCACTCACCTTCGTGTATAATAGTAACTCAGTTTTTTCATCAGGGAACGACAATAGGGTGGCACTCACCATAGCCGCTTTAGCTTCTTGAAATGCTCGCTCGGCTTCTACTCCCCAGGAAATCCTTTTATTGGAGGCGGGTTTTCCCTTCAACATTTTTGTTAGGGGTTGCAACAATTGGGCCGCTCCGACTATGTTCATTCGGCAGAAGTTATATAGACCGAGAAAAGCCCTAAGCTGTTTGATAGTTGTTGGTTTTGCAACATTCACCACTGCATTGATCTTTTCTTTGCTAGGCCTAACGCCCTTCTCGCTAATGTTGAAACCTAAGAAATCTGTTTCTCCGACTGCAAGTACACATTTTTTTGGGTTCATATAAATTTTCATATACCTTAATCTCTCTAAAACTTTCTCCAACATTGCAACATGTTCTTCAAGAGTCGAACTGGCAATTAATATGTCATCTAAATAAATAAAAACATTCTTTAAATCCCCAAGCAAGATTGACATGAAGCGCTGGAAGGCACTAGAAGAACACTTATGTCCTTGTATTAAATAGTTAAAACTGTAATTACCAAAAGGACAAGTAATAGTGAAATATTTCTTTGTTTCCTCGCTTATTGGCACGTTATAGTAAGCTTGCCGAACGTCTAGCCTTGTTAATAACTTGCAATTTTGCAATTGCAATATGATATCTTTAATCTTGGGCAGAGTAAAATTGTCGGAGGTTGATCTCTGGTTTAATAATCTCAGATCAACGACTAAACGAACTCTTCCGTCCGACTTTGGCAGAAAGCTAGTTGGAAAACCCCAATCGCTTCTCCCCCGCGAAATGACCCCTGCGTCCAATAATTTATTAATTTCCTTCTTGGCTCTTTCAAACAGATGCGGGGCTATACTCCTACTCCTTAACTGTATCGGCGAGCCCTTAATCTCTACATGGTAGGGATAATTCTCTGCCAACTCGCACAAAATTTCCTCCTTCAAAGGACATTCTTCTCTCTCCCCTCCCCCCTCATCAACAGTGCAATCTTCATCCCCCCTTCCAATAGTACAATCCTTACTCCCCCCTCCCCCCTCCCCTATAGTTTCATTACTATCAAGTTGTGACTGAGCGACGAAGTTGTTCTCACAGCTGTCAAAATAAGCCCCGCCCCCTTTTCTCCGGTACTTTGTACATATAAATCGCCATCTTTTGAGTTGATCATTCTTTAAATTTAAATTAGGTGCTTCATAAGGATTTAAGAACAAGACTTGATACTTCCTAATTAAATTATTAACTAATTCGTATTCGCAAAGCGGTATATTTAAAGAGACAGCGGCCAGAGGGAATATAGAATTTCGTACATGCTCCGAAAAATCAAAAGCCTCATTACTAAGAGAAATACTACGTTTCGTGCTGGGATCTAATAAATAATGGCACCTAAAGTCTATAATGAACCCGTGTTCTTTGAGAAAAGGCATGCCGAGAACATTAAATTTGATATCTGCCGCATATGCATGCACATTGTAAAGTCTATCTAACCCCAAATCAATTTTGATTACCCTTTTATCATAAATGTTCATGCAGCCCCCATTTGCGGCCCTGGCACTGCCAATAGGGGCCCCCTCCTTATCTAATTCAGAAGCACTCATAAGGTTGAGGCAACTCCCACAGTCTAGTAAATAGGATTCATTGCTAGTTTTATCCGAAATGTAATATAGTTTATCAAAAACTACTTCTTTAACAGCTGCAACGATTTTAGTTGAGTTGCCAGAAACTTCCACCACAGCATTATCAGATAAAGTCACAGTGCATTTATTTCTTAAAATTAATTGATTTCTCATGCCTAATCGAACGGAGGAGAAGAACCTCCTTCTGGTTGGCTGTAAAATCGATGGAAGCATCAGTATCTTAAGAGGGGTATTACGCCGCTCGTTATATCATTATTTTTTATCATAATTGGTATCAACAAGTTTTACACAATTAAGCTATATGACGCAAATCACGACGCGTCGCGATTCCCGTTTCACCCGAGGTGATGGGTAGGGGGATAGGTGACGTCCGCCGGGGGAGGCGCGACCATTCACAAAGCTATTGTTTTCAAAAGTCACAGTGTTATTATTTTTCAATAGACAATTTAAGAATCTACACAAGAAAAAAATTAAAATAAACATTTACTTGCTCTTAATGCATCATTCAATTCTACAATCACAACTAATTATTATTGTCATTATCGTTATTTAATCTCATCATGCGTTGAGTTACAATGTAAGGTTTTGAAAGAGGACTTCCTGTGGGGAAGAGGTTGAGCTCCAGGTGGAGAGAAGCTAACCCACTAGAAGTCCTCTGCCTCAGTCATTTGAGTCACCCTCTCATCATTAAAACTTTCGATTTCAGATGCAATTGTTAATTACCCCTCTTCGCCCTTGATTATTTTACAAGTAAATTTCTATTCCATTTGAAATCTATTAATATAATTACATCTCCATCATAGCCCACGATTAATACTAAGTTATAATTGATATTAATTTGTCTATTGCGCATTCTGGCAATTAAGATTAGCATACCCCGTTATTATTATAAAAAACTAATTATGATCAACACGTGCATCATTATTATAAACATTACTGCTATAATTATATTTTCATTACCATGGTGATTATTATTATAAAAATTGTCCCTATCATAGTTACTATAATTTCTATTATTATAATTATGACTATAATTTCTACCATTATTTTGATTATCATTATAATAATGTCTTCTACTATAGTTAAAATTAATATTTCCCCGCCCAAAATTAGACTTATTCATACAAGAATGGCAGGGCAAACAATCACAAGAATATCTACTTACAGAAGCGTCATTCCCCCACATATTTACCCCCATCTGGCCCGGGAGTCGCCTCACGGACCAGCCTTTCCATTTTTTTGGTTCGAAATGTTGGAGTTCCGCTGCGGGGGAGAGGGAGTTGCCGGGGGTGGTGGAATTAAGGCATACATTGGGCAATATCGACCTTCACACCTAAATGATTTATGCAAGAATTTCCTATGGAACCTACAAAGGCCTTCAGTACTTGGGCCAGCTGCAACATTGTTATAAGTTGATCGGTTGAAGCCTCTTTCTCTTGAACCCTGATTATTGCTGGGGGTGGGGGAATTCTTCGCATTCTGACACATCGTCTTAGCGAGTTCTATTACGCTTTTGGTGAGTGACCTCATCTCTTCAGCTGATTTTTCATGAGAGATTATCAGTCGACTTATCTCCCTCTCTTGTGCTGAAGTCTCTCTGTTAGGTGGCTTGGTGACTTTCTCTTCTGCTGGTCGTACGGCGTTCACAGGCTGCCATTCGGTTCTCCCCCCCGCTGGGGATTTGGCAAGCACCGCTTTGGAGAAAGAATTTATTAAAAATGTCGTCGGCGATTCCAATTAATTCCTCAAAATCATGGTTCTTCTCTGTTGTCATGAGGGAGATCTGTAATTGCTGAGGCAATTGTAAGAGAAAGAGTTCTCTAATGAATTTGGCATCGTTATCCGTTATTGAATCGAAAGTGGATAATCCGAGCATTTCTTTTATTCTCACTGCATAATCGGATGGGAGCTCTCCCTCCCTCATCCCTGATCGAAAGACTTCTTCTATCTGCATTCTTAGCGATGGTGCATAGAGTTTCTCTATTACTTTTACTAATTTAGTATAACAATCATCTTTTAAGGGAAGTTTCAACGAATTTGTAATCTTGCTTGGTAATTTTGATGCCAAAAGTCTTACCCTCTCCTTTTGATCGATGATTTCATTAAGGTTAAAGATCATTGTTGTCTGCCGAATCCACTCTAAGGCCTCAAATTCGTTGAAGGGGGGAATAGCATTGAGGGGGAGATTCTTCTTCCTTCCTTTTCTCCCTAAGAGAGTGGGGGAAGGGTGACTCTTCACCAAGTTTGCTGCTTCATGCTCTCCTTGGATTTCGCTTTCCGACTCGGTCTCGTATAGCGACGAGTCACCTTCTTCATTTACCCCCTCGACAGGAGGGGCTACTTCTGGGGGAGTGTGATGGGGTCTTGAGGATTGAGACCGAGTCACAATAGCTGCGTTGTTTCTCTTCGGTTGAACTCTGAGTGACTTTCTTTTTAAACTCGGCATTCTTAACGGTTTTTTTTTTTTTTTTTTTTGTTTAGGGGAA
>JABUQX010047935.1:0-15000 GCA_015478945.1 Trachelipus rathkii
GATGGTCCATCAGTGAGATACCCCAATAATTATTACAGCTTCCTGCATCACCTTTACCTTTATATATCGGTATGATTATTGCTTTGCCCACTAGGCACCACCTCATCTCTCCAACAACTGTTCATCGAACTGATGATTTTTCCCTTTTTCAGGCTCCTCTCCTCCCTTCCAACACTTAACTCCACAAGGCCCACTCCAGCCTCTCCTGGGAGCTTACACCTTTCTTCATCTTTTATTGCCTCTTCACATTCCTCCACCTTATATCTCTCGCCTTCATTCCTCCTCTTTCCTCGCTCCTCATCTGATCTTGCAGGCACTTCTTCCTCTTGTTCTCTGTTATTCTACATTTAGCAGATCTTCATAGTATTCGTCCATCTATCGTTCTTTTTGCTTCTTTCCACGGTCTCAGGAAGATCTCTTGCGTTTGTTAATCTTTATAATTTTCTTTTATTACACTTTTTGGTTTTCCTATTACGCCTTCCCATCTAAATAGCTATGTCTTCCCTTCGCCCACATGCTCTCGTTTATTTCCCCTGCACATTCTCTCTGTCTCATCTTTTGGCTCTCGTTCTGTTATTCCTCTGCCTTGCATTCCATTGCCTGTCATATTCCTTCCCGTACTGCCGCGTTCATTCTTTCAGGCCACTTCCTCCATTTTCTTCTGTTTTTTTTTTTTTTCTTAAGTGTGTGCTTTTGTCACTTCCTTCGTTCCACCAGGGATGTAGCGTTTCCTAAGGTACCTCCTTAACCATCTCTTACCAAAGAGTTTTTCTCTGCCATTCCCCCTAATGACATCCTGCAAAGTCTATATCATTTTCCTTCTCCATTCTTAGAAGAATTTTCCGCATTTTCCCGTTTCATAATTTTTCGTCTCGCTTATCCCTTGTTCTGCCAAACTTCCACCTGATTCCACTGCCGCCGCCTTCTTCTGTCATCTACCTCTTCCTCCCCTCCCTTTAATTCTTTTCAATTCCCGCCACCAACAGTCTATTGATCCTCATCCAAGGACACTCCCGGGTCACCTTTACAATTCTTTATCATCCTTTTTAAATCGAGACTATCATGGTATCTGATCACCCCGATTTTTGATCCCCGGAATTGGGTCCTTTACCCTGATTCCAATCTATACCTCTTTCCGTAAAGATATTAGACCTTCTCTAATGTTATGAAAAACAGTGAAGTTCATCTTATTTTTAGGTCGTTTCTCGACAACAAAAATCAATCAAGCCTCACGCTTATCCTCCCCCCTTCCATTTTCCTGTATTCCTCTCCAAATTGCCAATAATATCTCTTCCAGACCTCTTCATTTTCTTCCATATCCGGGGGCGTTGAAATCTCCCATCAACACGCCCCGTCCCCCCTCCTCCTCATCCCCCCCATTTCCTTCAAACTTATTTCATAATTCTAGTTTTTTCATCCTCTGAGGCCCCTTGTGTGCAATACCTGGAACTATTCTATACTTTATACCGCCCTATCTTCAAACATGCCACATCAAGCCAACCCTCTCATTATAATTTTTTTACGTCTCTTTGTTCAGACAGTCTTGGTCCACTATAATTCCGACACCATGCTTTCTTATTCCTTCTCTCCCCCCACTATACAGCAGAACAAATCCTTCTCCAATCTCTACCCTCTTCACATCCCCTCATTCTCATCTCCGCCATCCCCAACATCTACTTCTTCCTCTCTTTCATATCATCTATATTATCTCCTCCTCTTTTTCTCCATAGGTCCCCACATTTATCGTGGCACACCTATAATTCTTGAGTGTTTTCCTGATTCCTAGTCCGTAAATCTCGCAGAAGTCGTTGTCTAAAGTTCGGTCCGGCTTCCGAGGCTCGCCGCATTGAGTTCACCAAGCAGTATTTTTTATTATATATATAATATATAAAATATATATATATATATATAAATAATTATATATAATATATTATATATATATATATATTAATATAGTATATATAATATAATATATATATATAGATATATATATATATGTTATATTTTTCATTTAAAATATAAGAAAAAGGAAACAAAAAAAAAATAAATATAAAAGGTACAGAAAATTCATTACTATGTGTATGTACTATATGAGCACATCAACTATGGTTACAAAATTTACCAAAAATATTCTATACCTAAAAATCCACTTTGCCAAAACAGAAAAAAAATTTGGATGGACCAAAAGCAGAATTATTGGTTTGGGTGCCCGGATTTGAAAAATAATGCGGCTTGCAATGGAATAAAGGCACAGAAAGACCGAAGATATAAGAAAAAAACTAGTAATTAGGAGATACTGCAAGCAATATAAGCCATTGCAGAAACTTAAGCAGGCTGTTGAAACAACAAAACTGTCAACTTTGCTAAAGTAAACAAAGAAAATAAAGAAAATAAAAGCATTGAATTTCAATCAACATTAAGCCATTAGGAAGAAACACTTAGTACCATCTATTTCAAGAGCTTATTAATTTCACAAAGAAGAAACTTTAAGGTGGAATAACTAAGGCAATTTAATTTCGTCAATGCTAATATATGATAAAGAAGCCGAAGAAAAAATTTAGAATAGTAGAAAACTCAAGAAAACTCTACAAGCTGAGGATTTCAAAAGAAAAATTTAAGTAGGAATTTTTCAGCTATGAGAGCCATCTTCAACAACTTGTATTAAATAAAGCCAGCAGTCCTACAATTAGTAATAATCAAAGCCCAACCACCCTAATCACAATCCGCAGCCATTTCTGAATCCAAAAACATCGTAATTAGGAAGGAACTAGTTATATTTATAGGTATTAAATAGTTGTGGAATGTGATGTGGTATTAATATAAATACAGTAACATCTGATGAGTTTTCAAACAAAAAGCTAAAAAAGGACAAAAAAAAATAAAAAGTCCAAAAAATACTGATAATTTTTATTGGACACTTATTAACAGGAATAACTAATTTTCAATGCAACCAATGTATAATTATAAGTTATTTAGCATTATTATTGCACTTTTTTTTAATATTTATAGTTTGTTATATTTATATTGTTTTAGAACCTGTTCGAGATATATCTACGAATGTTTAAATAAAATCACAAGATCGAAGCGAGTAGTCACAACCAGCTGATGTCAGGGATTTCCCATTGATGCAATAGTCAATATAGTTCTTCTAATTAGAAGGCTTGGATGAAGAACACAAAAGCTGTCACTCAGATGTGAGGAATGATCATCCAACCGACGAAAGAGTATTAAAATAGCATAGCAAAAATAAAATAATAAAATTAAAAAAAAATACTTATACAGCGTAACTTCAATATACGAAAATAAAAATTATCTTGTATATGTATAAATTTGCTGTTTTAAATAACGATCCTTCCTTTATGTTTTTATTATTACATATAAAATAAAATGATTAAAAACTTCATAAAATATTTAGTTTTAATATTTTTTTTTATAATATAATAAAAAAAAATGAGCGAAATAGAAAATATAGATGATATAGAAACAATGGAGGTTTTAAGGTTCCTTCAGGAAAATTAGCAGCGGTTACCTTTAAAATTAACGATTATTAAAGGGTAATTATGGCATGCTTTCTAAAATGCTTAGATTCTAAGTTTCGAAATAAAATCTGATGAATTCCTACTAGTTGCAACAGTAGAGTCCTTAGAAAAAACGAGTAGTTAATTAATTTCAGAATCTGTAGAGGCAGATAAAATACAGCAGTGGCTTGCATCAAAACTAAAGCCATATTATGAGTTAAAAAGTGATATTTCAAAATATATGAGTAAATATGAGCCAAGGATTATACCACAAGATAGTGCTATTAATATATCGAGTAGAGTAAGTAAATCTAGTGCAAAAAATTCAATAGCAAAATCATTGTTGCTCGAAATTGAAAAAAGTAAAATAAAAAAAAGAGCATGAACAATACTTGGCAAAGAAAAGGGAACAAAAAAGTTTAGATTTGTACCAACATAGTAGTCATATAAAAAATTTAGAGCAGGTCTTATAAAAATTGAACCAAAAATTAGAAAGTCCAATTTTCAGTTTTTAGCGATACTTCTGTAAAAAATGAAAATAAAAAATATAAAAATTTTTCATAAATAAAATAAAATAGTATAAGTGAAAATAATAATCAGGAGTGCAAAATTTTAGTTTAGAAATTTTTTAAAACAAAATATTAGAAATGAAGTATTAAGGACCCCTCTTCCAACATGTGAACCTGAAATATTTACTGGAAAAGATCCGACTAAATTTAAGATTCATATGCTATGTTGTTATTTCTTTGAACGTTCCTCTTTGTGAGAATGAAATGAATAAGCTTTCCAATTTAATTTAAGGAGGTATACAGAAGGTATAAAAGCAGAGAACGAACATTAGTAAGATAGTTGTATGCATTTGAGATGAAAAAAATTAAGTTATAAAAAGGCAGTTAGAGAAGGTAGAAAAACTAGAGAAACAGTATGGAAATGAACAAGTTATTGCAATAAGCAAGATTTTGAAAAAGTTTAGAAGACGGAAATGAAATCAAGAATGAGGGATGAGGAAGCTATGGCAATTTTTCTTTGTTGTAGATGCCTATGCATTAATAAATGCAATGGGGAAATCATACTCCATTTGAAATGAACGTTGAATTTCTTAGCTGGTGCTATTATAGAATAGTTAAAAAAAACTTCCCTACAAACAAACGTGATAAGTGGAGATATAAAGTTGATAGTATGTATGAGAAGAAATAAAAAGGTAAAATTTATAATTACATTTACAAAGTTTGTTGGAAAAGAATCAAGGATCAAGGATCATGAATACACCATTGTTCGGAGAAAACTTGGGGCATTGGTTACAACAAACCCAAAACAAACCAAATACAAAAGTGAAAATAAGTCACTTTATACAACAAGAGAAACTAATTAGATGACCATAGAAATAATAATATTTAATTAATAATAATTAATATTTAATATAATATAATAAATTAATAAATAATAATAATAACTAATATATAATAAAAATAATAATAATAATATAATAATAATAAATGGAATAATTATAATGACAATAATAATGAATAAACATAGCAACATAGTAATATAATAAACAATAAATCTCAGTTTTGCAATTTTTTGTAAAAAAGACAATCATAGTATTTCACTTAAATGCTAAAATCCATAGAAAAAACAAAGCAAAGATGAAATAACAAAAGTTCCATTAAAGAATCAATTATGCCAGAAAGAGAAAACAATAATTTCAAATTTCATTTTTTAGTAGTAATTTGTTAAAAAAAGACCAGAAAAATGTTGAAAAATTGTAATAAGCCAACATTAAACATTTCTCATAGAGAAAGATAGTGCCAAAGGAGCAAGATGGGTCAAAATATTCACCAGCAGCACTCACTTGTGAATTTAGAAAATTAAAGATAAGAAGTAGAGTCAAAAGAATCAGAATAATTGAAACAAAAACCACTTTCAGACAAAGTAAAGTAATAAAAAGCTATTTGATCCTTGCAGTCCAGTTAAAATAAAGCTTACAAGTAAAAGATTAAAGTGATTAAGACAACCATGGCGGTCTAGATACATATTCATCAGCACATGGTTTATGGATTTAAATTTAGCTGCCGAACATAGGTATGTCATATATGAAACGCTCAGAAAGGAATATAGATATTTAACCATGTATGGACAACATAAGATAAAAACATACATTTAAATAATCTAGAAATCTATGATCATTGGAGATTGAGAGAAATCTGAAACCTAATTAATTATATACCTTGCAAAGGAAAATGCCCTTTAAATGGAGAAAGTCATCTAGAAAGAATTATAAATGGATTGGAATACTTAATCATGGTGCCCTTCCAACTTCATAGAATGCAAAAATTGGAATTAATAGGGAAATGAACAGAAGTAAACTGTTTTTAAAACCATTGAAGTTCAGTGGAAGGTCATTCATAACTATCCCTTTGCCAGGTTAGAATATCATTTTGGATGGGCATTTACAAGGTTTCACACCAGATGGTTATACCAAGCTTCATGCGAGTTTAAGATGTCCTAAGACCCAAATACAACACGAAGATGATAATTTGCTTGAAAAAAATATTGCCTCAAGAGCAGTTTTCTGAAAAGAATCCTGAGCAAGTCTGTGAAAAGTGTTAGAAGATTTGGAGTGGTGGAAGGAATAAGTTTGAGATACATTACCAAAGAACATTACAAGGTAAATTTTCAAAGTTTGGGTTTTACCATTTAAAAAAAGAAAAATCAGCATTTTCCTAATAACAAAAATCAGGCTTTAGCAAGATTGTACTCATAAAAAGTAAAATTTCTTTAAAAGACCAAGAATATATTTGTTTGCAAGACATTAAAGCAGCCATAAATGAAAATGTTAAAATAGAATTTGGCATGAAAAAGTTTGAGCCACAATGAACTATCTAAAACAATTGACAGAGTTCTATTTAACGACACCATATTGATAAAATCATCCACAAAAGAAAAAAAATGAGAGTAGTTATTCAATGCAAGCCTTTTACCATAAACACTGTATTTTCTTTAAATACATAGTTTACTTCACAGGCCCAGATTATATTCCAATCTACAAGGCATTCCTTTTAAGCGTTTTTGAAAAGTCCAAAATTCGTTTATAGCAGAAGAGAGCATATTGTTTTATCAAATTACAGGATTGACAAGGGATAAAGATGTATCCGCTTCCTTATGATTCCCAAATAGGTTAATTTAGTAAATAACTCCAGAAGAAATTACAGGTGTTAAAGTTCATATATTTTGGAAATTGTGAGCTCAACCTTCAATTGCAAATTATGTCTTTAAGCAAACTACAAATGTAATTGAAGCAAAAAAATTCAGTAATTTAGCCAAAACACCCATACTTTAGAAATTTTCTATCGTTGATGATTGTTTTAAAAGTCTGTGGAAATCAGAAAATGGGCTGTAGCAGTTATACAAGAAGTAAAGAAATTTTAAAAATTAGTGGTTTTAATCTGCATCAAGTAGCTAGTAATTCAAAGAAATTTTAGAAATATTGAAAAACAAGACTTAAGTAAGATTTTAAAGAAATAAACTTATCCTTAGATGATTAACCTCACAAAAGGTATTAGGCTTAAGTTGGGATCCAGCAAAAACGATTTTAATGAAAGCATAGGGTAGATATGCTAAAATAAAAATGACCAAAAAGGTATACTCAGTTGCATTTTTTTCCATATATGATCCACTAGGATTTATAGTCCAGTACTACTAGTAGCTAAAAAAATATTTCAAAATTTATGCGATACAAAAGGTTAATATGGACTGATGGAAATTCCAATCAGATATAAAAACAGTTACATAAAATGGTAAGTTGATGTTAATAACTAAAGATGATTTTCAGTTGCCCTAGGCCAAGTATAATCCAAATGTCTAAAGTATAAAAGTGTAAACTCATCTATTCTTTCATGTGGTCCACCGAAATTGCATATGCCGGAAAGGCCGGTGAGTCGTGATAGGTTCTGTACCTGGCTTTACTGGTGGGTTCATTGTGTTATCTTAAAGAACTGATTGCTGTGAAAATCTTTGAACACTGTCCCTCCGGGCAGTCTCTTCTGCTTGAAAATTATATTTTCCTTTTAAAATTGTTTTAATATAATTAAAAAGTTTCCCTATTAAATTAAAATTACATTTTTCTTGTAAAATGTAAATACAATATGATCAAAATGATCAAATTCGATATTGGTATCAGGTATTGACATACATTTAGTAATATCTTGTTATCGTTAAGGTACTTGGATTATGTACCAGGCAAGCTAAATATTGCAGATATAGCAAGTAAAGGGATATCTGTTAATGAGCTTTTGAACAATAAACTATGGAGCACTGGTCCAGAATTTTTGTACAAAGACAAAGCTCAATTGCCTGAGCAAAATAAAGAAAATTAAAATGTTATTTTGAAAGATTTAAAATTATCAAAAAGTAAACCAGTGATGGCCCATACAACTCCAACGGAACAGCTCTCAACAGACAAGCTCAATACAGTTCTGTTCAGATTGGATGAAAATTAAAAACAAAAGTAGCATGGATTTTAAGAGCTAAAAGAAATATGCATTAAAAAATAAATGTGAAGTCAAGGTGCTATGACAATCACAGAATTTAAAGATGCAGGAAAAGGCTATTCACAAATATGCTACAAAATAAAGAATTTTCATGACTCAGTACAATACAAATAAAAACAGAAAGAAGCCCTTACCAAAGAAGGCACATTTGGCATGAAATTCCTACCCATTTATTAGGATGATAATGTGAATATTTAAGAGTGGTGGGAGGAA
The DNA here is from genome assembly GCA_015478945.1 of Trachelipus rathkii. Taxonomy (NCBI): domain Eukaryota; kingdom Metazoa; phylum Arthropoda; class Malacostraca; order Isopoda; family Trachelipodidae; genus Trachelipus; species Trachelipus rathkii. Next base: position 8,282 of record JABUQX010047935.1, read on the forward strand.
TAAAAATCTGAATGATTGTTATCATATGATTTTAAACAATCCAAGTTATGTCTTTGCCAAATAAGTCATGTTACATGTTAATAATGAGACCAGTTACCATGAATTAATGGGCATTAGGGAAAAAGGAAAACAAAACAGTTTTAAATGCTTTAAGTAGAGAAATACTATATCATTGGAGCAAGTAGAAGTATTAAGAAGATTCTAAAAGATTGCATAATATGTAGGAAGCTCCATACAAGGCCAACTCAGCAGTTGATGGGAGATTTGCCCAAAGATAGATTAGAATGTGATATACCACCATTCACGAATATTGGAATTGATGCCTTTGGTCCTTTTCTTATCGTGAGGGGAAGGGGGAAAGTAAGAGAAAAAAGATATGGATTGATATTCTTCATGTTAAAGTAGTAGAGCCATACATTTAAAGATGTTATATTCATTAGATACTGATGCTTTTACCAATGCTCTAAGAAGATTTATCAGCCGGTAGAGGTAATGTGAAATTGATCCCGATCAGAGTAATGGCATTGAACTTTTGTGAAAGACTAACGAAAGAATTAAAAGGAACAATGTAAAAAATTGGAAATAGTAGCCAAGTAAATAAATTTTTGCAGCAAAAAGAAATACAGTGGATTTATTTCAACCCCCTCATAGTTCTCTATAAGGAGGTCAGTTTGAAACGACACGATGTAGGAACTGTAAGAAATATATTACAAGCTTCACTCTTAAAACAGCCAATAAGGTTGACAGATTATAACTTGAACACTTTGTTCTGTGAGATAGAATTCATTATAAATAAATAGACCAATAACAGAATTTTCAAATGATTTAGAAAACTTAGAAACTTTGACACCAAATCATCTACTAACTCTTAAAGGCAATATAACTTTTCCTCCAGGATTATTTCAAGATAAAGATTTTTACGAATGCAAAAGTTTTAACAAGTTCAGTATTCTTGCTGATTTTCAATTCTGAAAAGAATGGATCAAAGAATATGTTCCTTTATTGCAAAAAAAGGAAGTAAATGGTTAGCAGAAAAAGAATCACACAAAGAAGGAGATTTAGTCTTTTTAATAGATGACTTCAAACCAAGAAATATGTGGAATTTAGGAAAAGTAGTAAAGGTTTAAAAGTTTACAAAGATGACTCAAACAGAGTGAGAATAGTAGATGTGAAAATAAATAAAGACCAGAATACTTTAAATACAACAATTTTGAAAAGACCAATAACAAAATTGATCTGCTGAGAGAAAAGTGGCAGATTATAACAAAGAAGACAACAAGAATTATAAAACCTCTAAGGAAACTAGAATAACAAGAAAACTAATATATCTTAGCAAAGGGGGAATATGTTATATTTTCCATTAAAATATTAAAAAAAAAAAGGAAACAAAAAAGTTTTTATAAAAGTAAAAAAAAATTCATTACTATGTGTATGTACTATATGAGCATCAATTGCTCGTTACAAAAATTTTACCAAAATATTTCAAGAGTAGAAAAGCAAAATGATTGGCAAAACAGATAAAAAATGTGACAAAAAGGCAGATATTGGGTCTGGCGGTGAAAAAGAAGGGCGTTGCAAATGGAAAAGGCCTACAGAAAGCCGAATATTCAAGAAAAAACTAGTAAGTAGGAGATACTGCAAGCAATATAAGCTACTGCAAGCAAACCGGCTGTTGAAACAACAAAACTCAACTTTGCTAAAAGGAAACAAAGAAAAATAAAAGCAAAGTACAGCATTGAATTTCAATCAACATTAAGCCATTAGGAAGAAACACTTAAGTACCAGTGCTATTTCAAGAGCTTATTAAATTTTCACAAAAAGAAAACTATAAGGTGGATAACTAGCAATGAATTCTTCAATCTTAATATTATGATAAAGAAGCCAGGAAGAAAAATTTAGAAACATCAAGAAAAACTCTACAAAAGCTGAGGATTCAAAAGAAGAAATTTAAGTAAGGAATTTTTCAGCTATTAGAGCCATCTTCAAGCAACTTTATTAATAAAGCAGCAGTCCTACAATTAAGTAATATCAAAGCCAACCACCCTAATCTCAGCCATTCTGAAATCCAAAAACATCAGTAATTAGAAGGTAATAGTTATATTTATAGCGTACTTAATATCAGTGGGTTGTGAAGTTGTATTAATATAAATAGAGTAAAACATCTATGAGTTTTCAACAAAAGCTAAAAAGACAAAAATAAATAAAAAAGTCAAAAAATACTGATAATTTTTTATGAACAACTTGATTAACAGGAATAAACTAGATTTTGCGAATGCAACCAATGTATAATTTATTATGTTTATTTGTTAGGCAATTTTATTATTTGTACTTTTATATATTTATAGTTTGTTATATTTTATATTTTAAAAACCTTTCGAATCATATCTACGATGTTTAAATAAAATTCACAATATCGAATCGAGTATCACAAACCACTGATGTCAGGGATTTCTCATTGATGCAATAGTCAATAATATATATATATATATATAATATAATATATAAGTAATAATATATATATATATATATATATATATATATATATATATATAATATATTATATATATATAGTATATATATATATATATTAGTTAAAGGTATTAGGGCCTTTTATAGGAATAGCAGAATGTGTGTGAGAGTATTAAGGGGGGAGAGTGAGATGTTTGCGGGTGTGAGAGGATTGCGGCAGGGGTGTGTAATGTCGCCCCGTGGCTATTCAATTTGTTTTATGGAGGTGTTTGCAGAGGAATGGGAGAGAGGGAGGGGGGTGAATTGAAATGAATGGGAATGATAAGGGAAGTGGAACTGATAACTGTTTGCGGAAACGATAACTGCCTATAGTGGCGAAGAACGCGGAAGGGATGAGGTATTTGGTGAGGGAGTTCGAGAGAATGTGTGGTGGTCAAAAGGGGCTTAAAATAAACCAAGGTAAGAGTAAAAAGTGTTAGTGTTGGAGGAGGAGGAAAGAGAGGAGGGGGAGGGGTTAGAGGTTAGAGTAGGGGGTGTAGTATTAGAAGAAGTAAAGATTTTTAGATTTTTAGATATTTAGGGATGGATTTGGGCAAGGGGGGAGGGATGAAGGAGGAGATAGAACATAGATTAGGAGAAGGAATGAGAGCTTGAGTGGGCTGAGAGAATTATGGAAAGGGGAGATTTATCACAGAAAGTTAAGATTTAAGTATGTTTGAAAAAAATGTGTGTACCAGCGGTGTTGTATGGGTGTGAAACGTGGGGGTTGAATGCCAGGTCCAGGAAGAAGTTGGAAGTATTTGAGATGAAGGGGTTGAGAGCGGTTTGTGGGGTTAGCAGAAGGGAGAGGATTAGGAATAGGGTGGTGAGGGAGAGACTGTGATTGGGGGAATGGGTTGAGTGGGAGGAGCGGAGAAGCGCGAATGTTAAGAGTATGGGCATTTGTGAGAATGGGGTAAGCAGAGGTGGTTAGAAGAGTGTGGGAGGCGGAGCGGGATAGGAAGGAGAGAAGGGGAGACCAAGAAGGAGGTGGATGGATAGAATAAAGGAGATGCTGGAGGAGGAAGGGATGAGGTGGAAGAGGGTAGGGTGTTGGCGAGAGATATAGATTCTATATTGTAGATTGTATTGTAGATTCTATGATTAACTTTAATAATATTTCAGGTTACCCTTTTTCTTCTATTATAATTCTAAAGTATTTTAGTATATTTTATCATTTTATTTGTTTTATGTAAATATTTTTGTTATAAAAATATTTATTATTATGCTATAGAGTATTTAAACATATCATTTATAACCATAGTATTTCATAAATAAATTTTATACTCTAAACTTCCACAAGCTATGGATATCCCCAAGGTGCTTTGGTCACGGCATTATGCATTTTTTAATGTGTTAAAAGCTTTATCTTAAAAATAGCGGCTATTCTCTCCCTTTTTCGTATCATTTTGCATAATCTGATATATTTATTAGCAATAATTTTCTACAAAATTGTAACTATTCGCAAAAAAAAATTGCAGGAAATTTCGCTAAATTATGAAATTTGCACCCAAAAATAGATCGTTTCTAAATGTCAACTCGTGCAATCACGAAGGTAGCACCAAGTGCAGAGCGCCTCTGGATTATAGTATTATATAATATTATATATATATATATTTAGTATATATATATATTATATCATAATTATATTTATATATATATAAATATATATATATTATATAAATATATACAATAGATATTTATATATATAGATATATATATATATATATTATATATATATTATATATATATTATGTATATATAATATAATATATATATATAATATATAATTATATTATATATATATATATATATACTATATATATATATATATATATATATATATAATATATATATAAGTATATATCTATATATATATATAACAAAAGCTATCGCGATTAGAAATTATTGAAAAAGATTTTTATCGGATAGCAGATACCGAAACCGTTATGCGCGATAAATTATCGTCCATATAGTTCATACGGAGTTTGGAACAAAAGATTATCGCGGATTACCGATTATCGGTAAAAGATTTTATCCGGATAACAGATATCGCGATAACATTATCGCGAAATTTATCGCGATAACGCCCACCTATGGTTAAGACATGCCTCTGAAATTAAAACGCTGGGTGAAATAGGTGAGATCATTTCTTTAAAGCTGACCGAGTTATGGAATATAGCTTTATTCCTATAGTATCGCATACTTGGATTATGAAATTATTTAGAGACTATTATGAGAAGTACAGAAATCTTTTTAAGCTATGTAAAGGGCGAAAAAATGACAAGTATAAATTAAAATTAAAATTATTCCAAGAAAATGCCAAAAAAAATGTTGTCTGATATTGCAGCCTGCAAATGCAAAGATTTTTCTACATGCAGTTGTGAAAAACCCCGAAAAGTGCCTAAAGAAGAGCAATTGTTTCTTATTGAGCAACGAACTGAGAGAAAAATGGTCATGAGTTCTATTGATATTGTGGCTACAGGAAAAAAAAAAAAAAAAAAAAAAAAGAAAGGAGAAGGAAATGTTAAGATATTTTAGGTATAAAGAAACTAATTCAACAATAAATAAACTGGACGATAGTTTGCAAAACAAAGGTGGAGTTGGAGAAGTATCTTCATCGGCTATTGAAAATTGCAGTGATGTCCACATCCACATCACTGCAATTTTCAATAACCCTTTTGTGCCATGCATTTACGTTAATAAATTAAAAAAATAATAATTTTTTTTTCATTCCATCTGATCCAAGCATTTTTCAAGATATCTCAGAAATTTGTGGCAACGCGAGAATTGTCGTACATCAAAACCTATTTATTATTATTTTTTTTTATCGCACTACATTTTATTTCATCTTCATTTTCCTGCATTAAAATGTTCGCTGATTTCAAAAATGTATTCAGTTTTTCTGTAGCTACCTTAGTTTTTTAGATACAGGTGTCAGCTAATCGGGACCCTGACCTATATATATATATATATATATATATATATATATATAATATATACATATATATATATATATATATAGTATATATAATATATATATATATATATACATTATATATAAAAACATACTATAATATTATATATATATAATATATATATTATATATATATTCTAACAATTTATGTTTTGCTTATCGTTAATTATTTATAATACACCTTTTTCTTGAAACTACGTAAATAAATGCCAGTTCCCCATTTATTAATATATTCTCAATTTTCCGGTTTGTTTTCTGTGTAATTATAATTCATGTTTATTTTGAATGTTATTTTACATTATAAATTCGCTTATCAGGTAAATTTGAATGTGTAATTTTATTTAGTTTATAGTTAGTTTTGTTAACAAGGAAAGCGAAGTGGTAGAACATAAGACAAAAATCTATATAGAAAAAATATTGAATTTATTCTAAAATTTATTAATATCAAATCATGTTTATGTTGATATTTTCTTAGATTCAAAAATGAAGAATAGGTTTGTTAAAAATCTTTAATTATTATTGATAGGTATTAAGTAAGAATGCTTGCAAGTGATTTATGGCATGATTGAAAGTGATTGGTTACCAATCAAAACCATTATTCGGTCCCACTTCTTTCAAAACCTTTAGTAATTGTATTTAAATATCAATTATAAGAAAGAGGGAGATAAATGAGCTATGATGGGGTAGGGATAGGGTTGAAGGGGTAAGGAGATAGAGGGAGGAGTTATTATATATAAAGAAAAGTTTATAAGAGCTGAAAAATATCCCTTGAGTTCCATCATAGAATGTTTTATCAAGGTTTATTTTTTCGTCGCGTTTCAGTAAAAATTTAGATCCTCAAAACAGCCTCTTATATATATATATATATATATATATATATATATATATATATATATATATATATATATATATATATATATATATATATATATATATATATATATTATGATAGATTATATAAATATATATATATATATATATATATATATATATATATATATATGGTAATAGGAAGAATGATAATTGGAATAACGTTATTGGTACAAGTTCTTATTTCACAGGTGGCTTCAGGTTTGTTGGTTTAATATACAATATTTAAAGTTTAGAAATTTTCAAAAGTTCTTAAGTAGCATTTCGTAGTTATTAAACACTGTTAACAAAAGACATTAAAAAGGTTGGGTGCGAAATTTCATCCCTGAAATCCCTATAAAATAAATTTGCTCATTGTTGAAAT
>JABUQX010047935.1:22500-32500 GCA_015478945.1 Trachelipus rathkii
ATTGTGTTCTTCATATTTCAAGGTACTTGCCAAAAGCTTCACGCTGCTTGTTCCTCTTTGAGCTGCACTGAGTGAGCCAAGGAAAGAGATGGATATATGTTCCAGTTATAAAGGAGGGCAGCTTTGAGACTCTTCGATGAGCTATCAATGAAGAGGCACCATTTGCAGGGTTACAGGCAATTAAAAGTGCCTCAAACAAACCTGTCACATTGCGACTTTCACACTTTCATGTAACAAATTCCATTGCATGAGTCTCGATGTCAAAAGCTCGGCATTGAACTTTTTGAGACCAAGATCTCTGATCGAGTCGTTGATGTCTTCTTGGATGGGTAAATATGGGTTTCTCTCCTCAGCTACACTATATTCATTCAGGATCAACGGATTCATCGTTTTCTGATTTGCTGCTTTCTTCTGTAAATGGATGTCTTTTCTTAGAAGGAATGGGTACAGGGAGCTCAGGAGAGTGTGGCACGTGGACAATAGATGACGGAAGGTCTGGATATATGATAGAAGGCGCATTTTTGCAAGCTCACGCTTGGATGGGTTTATCAAACAGAGAAGCAATTGCTGGAGTGGTCAGTTGGCCCTCTCTCCGAATTCGTGGTATTGGGAATTTTATGGCTTTATTTCCCCCCTGTAAAAACCTGCGTAGAAAAACAATATATACTAATTTAAATATCTTTCATATTACATAAATTCAAACTTTCACTTAAATTTTTCATAGCTATAAAATTCAGAACAGGCAAAACTATATATATATAAGATAGTAGATATTATACAGAAGAAAGAGCGTTATATATATATATATAAAAGTATATATATATATATATATATATATAAAGTATATATGCGTATATACTGTAATGGTTTCTTCTTCTCCCCACGAGTTGTCTGAAGTTCTTTTCGTTTCGACGTAACAATTTCCTTTTTACATTGTCGAACCTAAGTAGAACAGGTACTAGCTTCTTACAGATTTCTCTGGTGTGGTCGCCTTCTTTCACCTAAGCTAGGCTACTCGTGGCTAGTGAGCCATCAACATAAGTCTTTAACCATTTGTAAAACTTATTTCTTTATTGGTGGGGATGATAAAAACTCAGTTTTTGGTTGATTGATAGATATTTTATTAAACCTTATGTTCTACTATATGCAAACCATTCGCTGCCATTGCCGGTAAATGAATTATTTTTACATTATACATATTTTTCAAGTAAACCTAAAATCAAACCATATTTTACAAAACTTAAATTCTTTGACAAATGCATAGGACAAAAATGCATAAAACATTTTAGGTGGGAAATTTTTAAATGATCAAAAAGATTAGAGATATATATATATAATACAACAAGTATAACAAATAGTATTAAAAGAACGTTATATTCTAATAAACCAATATTATTTTATAAAAAATTATAATAACATGTAATAAATAAAAATATAGATAATTAAAAATTAAAATCAAAATATTTTAATTAACAAAACAGTTAATGTTCACAAATCATTGTCTGTAAATCACTTTCTGTAAGTAAAGTAGGTCTAACTTTTATATATTTGGGCAAGTATTTGATAAAAAGAAACAACCAATCACTTTGAGCACTATATATTACTTCGTGCCCGAAAGCTTGGAACTCTTTAAATACAAAATTTTATATACTGAAATCATTGAATTAATCACATTCCTCCAAGAAAACCAATATATATATATATATATATATATATATATATATATATATATATATTATATATATATATATATATATATATATATATATATATATAGTAGATGGAATAGCGTAATTAAATCGCAGTCTGGTTTGTATAGATAAAGCACAGGATAGATCCTGGGTCTCACGAATGGCGCCGAGCGTGCCGCCACGCAATCACTTATTGTGCTGTAAGATACCGCGGACTTAAACCCATGAAAAAGGCGTTTCCATTGGCCAGAATAGCGACCGCCATATCAGACAGATAGTTTGCCACGCCGCCGCACTGGAACGTCAGGACCCATGGGTGAGACACTTAGTCGCATGACCGCGACAATACTGCAGCTTCAGTGTTCGCTCTGCAGCAGATAATACTTGAGCGAATCTCACTACCAGGACAATCCGGGTCCTCACGGTAGGCGCGAAGGCCACTGTCAGCGCGATACGCGACTTAAACCTGCGAGCGCTCTATTCCTCACACCAGTGACCGCCGATACCAGAGCAGAGCGCCCGCCACGAGCCGCCGCGTACTGGGTCGCGTAAACACAGGAAACCATGAGAACACTTAGAATGGGAGAGAGCGGGATTGTGCAGATGGGAACAGCCGTACAACTGCAGTTCGGTTTAGAGTGATAAACAACTCCTGAGCGAATTCGCCTGGCCAGGACACCGGGTCCATTTGAATGAAGTACGAGCGTGTTACCACTCAACCACGACAAGCTAAAAGATACGCGACTTAAACCTATGAAAGAGTGCTCTATTCAATAGGAATAAGGACAAATTATCTATACAAATTATACTCCGATCTAGAGTGGTTCCCTTACATGGTCCTAAGCCTTTGGACCCGAGTGCAAGCGGGGAGATGCGTGGCTTCTGAGGCCCGTCCTGACATAGGGCGGTCCTTATTCCTTATTGAATAGAGCACCTCATAGGTTTAAGTCGCGTACTCCTTTTAGCTGAATGGTTGAGTGTACCACGCTCGGCATACCATCTTCGTGAGGAGCTAAACAGATACTGGTAAGTGAAGATTCACTCAAGGAGTTATTTTATCTATACAAATTGAACTGCGGTTTAATTGCAGTATTTACATCTATACAAATTATACTCCGATTTAGAGTGGTCTCCTTACATGGGTCCTGTGTTACCTTTGACCCGAGTGCAAGCGGAGATGTGTGGCTGAGGTATCTGTCCTGACATAGGCGGTCCTTATTCCTATTGAATAGAGCACCTTCAGGTATACGCGTAAACCTATAGTGCTCTATTCAGTGGTAACACGCTCGGCATACCATTCGTGAGGACCCGGGATCTAATCCTGGTAAGTGAAGATTCACTCAAGGAGTTATTTTATCTATACAAATTGAACTGCGGTTTAATTGCAGTATTTACATCTATACAAATTATACTCCGATCTAGAGTGGTCTCCTTACATGGGTCCTGTGTTACCTTTTGACCCGAGTGCAAGCGAGATGCGTGGCTTGAGGTATCTGTCCTGACATAGGCGGTCCTTATTCCTATTGAATAGAGCACTCTTTCATAGGTTTAAGTCGCGTATCTTTTTAGCTTGTCGTGGTTGAGTGGTAACACGCTCGGCATACCATTCGTGAGGACCCGGGATCTAATCCTGGTAAGTGAAGATTCACTCAAGGAGTTATTTTATCTATACAAATTGAACTGCGGTTTAATTGCAGTATTTACATCTATACAAATTATACTCCGATCTAGAGTGGTCTCTTTACATGGGTCCTGTGTTACCTTTGACCCGAGTGCAAGCGGAGATGCGTGGCTGAGGTATCTGTCCTGACATAGGCGGTCCTTATTCCTATTGAATAGAGCACTCTTTTCATAGGTTTAAGTCGCGTATCTTTTTTTTAGCTTGTCGTGTTGAGTAAGGTAACACACGCTCGGCATACCGTTCGCGAGGGCCCGGGATCTAATCCTGGTAAGTGAAGATTCACTCAGGAGTTATTTTATCTATATATATATATATATATATATTATATATATATATATATATATATATATATATAATTATAAATAGGAAAATATATATATATAAAAGATATATATATTATATATATATATATATATATATATATATATATATATATATATATATATATATATATATATATATATATATATATATATATATTAGTGTGGTCCAAAAAATCAAAATTAAGAAATGTATCATTCTGAACGTTCTAAGATGTGACGTTTACCGTAAAAATACTCTATTTAAAATTTGAAGTAAAAAAATAATATTTAATGGTGACACATGCGCAAAGAAAGTTGCGCGTGGCTGAGTAAACTGTAGCGGGTTGTCAGTTGTGCTGTAGACGTTATAGGTGTTGGTTGTGTCAAAATTTACGTGCTTGCCGTGTCATAATTATTTAAATTTCTTATGTAGAATGTCTCAATCACGTCAAACAAGATCGGATACACATGTTTGGCTTATTGGGCAAATATCAGAAATCATGACCTGTAGATCAAAACTTCCATCAATTGGCGATGTATTACGTCGTCTGTTTTGGCTGACACACAATAAGAAATCAGTAAAAGGGGCTTCAAATATAATATATTCTGAAATATGGATGTTTTAAGCAAGATTAGAAAGACATATGAACAATACAGATCACTTTTAAAATTGAAATCAACGAGAAGTCAAATACAAATTGAAAAAGAGACTATCTTTAAAGAAAGCTTAAATGATTTATTTGATATCGCACATGCAAACGCAATGAAAATAATATCAAATGAAGAAGATAGAGTTTTTCTTAAAGCTCAGAGAGAAAAAGGTAGGCGAGGGTATATGAGTAATGTGGATAAAAAATATACTGTAAAACAAGAAAGAAAGCGTAAAAGGGAAGAACAAGAAAGTAATAGAATTAAAAGGGAAGTTCGTCGGCAGGAGGAACAATTACGTATTCTGCAAGAATGTACTAGTGTGGATGGTGGTAGTTCCTCTAGCAGTGAAGAACCCCAACCTGGACCGTCCAGAGTCGAACCATGTAAGAGTTCAAAGGAACGTCATAAAATCATAACCCCTGACTTAGCAATGGCTTTGGATAGATCGAAAATGAGTGATCGACGTGCGATGTTAGTAGTAACAGCTACTGCAAATGCGCTTGGAAAAAAAGTTGATAATATTGTATTAAGCAGAAGTACATTACGGTGGCGAAGGTCTGACGTTCGTAAAGCAATTGCTGAGGATATTAAACAAACATTTCCTGGTGGTTTACTGACATCTGTACACTGGGATGGTAAGTTATTGTTGGATGTAACCGGAGAAGACAAGGTTGAACGTCTAGCGATCGTCGTACATGGTGGAGGGAAATCAAAGCTGCTGGGTGTTCCAAAACTTTTGAGAGGAACCGGTGCAAATGTTGCAGAAGTTGTAGTACAGTGCCTAAAAGATTGGAATTTGGAAGATAGCATAGTAGGAATGTGTTTTGACACAACAGCAAGCAATACCGGAACCAAAAGTGGGGCTTGTAGGATTATAGAAGAGAAGCTGAAAAGAAGTCTTCTGGCCTTTGCATGTCGACATCATATTCACGAAATAGTCATATCTGCTGCTTTCAGCAAATGTTACTGTATTTCATCAGGACCAGACATTGACCTGTTCAAACGTTTCCAGAAATTTTGGAAAAAATTAAAAAAGAAAAGTAGGAGATAGTGAGTATTAGTGATTCATGGACAGAAAATGTCTTAGCTTTTTGTAGTGAGCAGTTAAAGAAAAGCCACCCACGGGATGATTATAGAGAACTATTAGAGCTGATAGTTGTTTATTTATGTGGGAACCTTGAGAAACGGTTTTCTTTTCGTAAACCTGGTGCTCTACATCGAGCACGATGGATGGCACGAGTCATTTATTCATTGAAAATAGTCTTGTTTAGGTCGCAGTTTAATATGACAGAGCAAGAAGCAGCTGCAATGACAAGATTTGCAAACTTTGCTGTAAGGTTTTATGTTCCAAATTGGTTTTCAACCCCATCAGCAGCTTCAGCCCCAAGAAATGACTTGAAGTACCTTCAAGAGCTGGAATGCTGTGACGATTATGAATTATCAGTAGTAGCTAGTAAAGCTCTCAAACGTCACTTGTGGTATTTAGGAGAAGAACTTGCAGCTCTTGCATTTATGGATGATGAAGTACCAGTTGAAATGAAACGAAAGATGGTTGAAGCTCTGCATAAACCAAGAAGAACAAGTGTAGATAAGCCAGATAAACGTTTTGTATTTAAGGATGAAGATCAACTTCATAACAAAACACTTGCCGACTTTATAACAGAATGCAGTCATTTGTTCTTCAATAAATTACGTTTGGACTCCACTTTTCTCAAGGTTGACCCATTGGAATGGAACGAAAGAACGGACTATAAGAATGCACAAGAAGTTACCAAATCAATAAATGTCATCAACGACAATGCCGAAAGAGCTATTGCACTAGTGCAAAACTATAATAATCACCTAACAAAAAACGAGGAGGAAATGCAATACATTCTTCAAGTTATAGAAAGACACAGGGAAAAATTTCCAGGAATATCAAAGAAACAGCTGAAAAAGTTATGAAAATAAGGAATAAACATATAATAAGTAATAAAAATTAAATAAATGAATTGAATAAGTTGTGGAGTAGGCCTCTTGGGGATACCACATTAACAAAAACGCACCTGTTATAGCTACCTCAGGGGTGGTGTGGAAAAGCTATGTATTCCTATATTTCAACAGCATTGTGTCACTATTAAATATTGCTCAATCAGTGTAAAAATTTAAATACAATTTTTTGATATCATACCTCATAATTTGCAAGGTTCAGACTGCCAAAAAAAAAGTTTTCTATAAGAAATTTGGACCAATTCTTAATATATATATATATATATATATATATATAGCATAGCAGCAGCAGTATATATATATATATATATATATATATATAGTAGTATATATATATATAGTTATATATATATATATATATATATATATATATATATATATATATATATATAATATATATATAGGTATAGTATATATATATGGTTGTTATATATATATATATATTGTAGCAGTGGTATTTGGTCGCCATTGTATTGTACGCACTACAAAATACATATTGATGGTGATTCACTTCTTCAGGTTATCCATCCATATATAGTAGCAATGGTATGAAGTGCCAATTGATTTAGACGTAATATCATACATGGATGAATATTTCTTCTATTTTAACCATAGATGAAGAGACAAAAATAGAAGTTCATCTGAAGTAATCTGCGAGTCCTTCCGTAAAGAGAGTAGTTAGTGGCCATAGTGTCTATTGAAATAGCTACGTTAAACTAAGGATGGGAAGACTGAATATTTACGGTGTGACTGTATCCATTTCTCACCATTCTGAGTTTTTTTTTTTTTTTTTTTTTTTTTACAGATAAACACCCCCGCTCACGGGCAGAGCCCTAATCTAGGAGGGAGTGTCCTCAATTAACCGAGCAGACTTTGTGTCACCCAAGGAGAATAGCTCACATTATCAGACCCGACCAGTTGCGAACCTGGGACCCTCGCTTTGTTTGGCGACTGCTCTACCACTGAGCTACCGTGGTTGCTTGAAGGTATACGTTATCTTTAGAGTGGTATTACAGACGACGAAAATGGTCACGTTAAGCTGAGGCTGGTAGGCCTGGGATTAACGATATGACTGCTGCTCGCGTCTTTATTGATCTGCATGGTGCAGAATATTTCTTCTTTGGTCTTCTGCTGGGAACTGCTACTGTTTGTTGTCTGCTTCCTTTCCCAGGGAGATCAGCTGCTATGAATTAGAAGTAATTCGTCTGTATCCTCTTCTTGAATCTCCCTTTTTCTTCGACGAACTCCTTCGTGTAGGGTTCTTAGACTTTCGTGCTGCTGGAGAAGGCGTTCAACTTCTGGTTCACCAATATGAAGTGGCAGGAGTGCTAGGAGTTTCCTTCCTCCCCCATTTCACGAGTTGTAGTTGAAATTCCTTTCGTTGTTCGACGTAACAACCTCTTTTCCCATTGTCCAACCTAAGTAGAACAGGTAATAGTTTATTTACCTTAAGCTGGGCCACTCACGGCTAGTCAACCAGCAACATAAGTCGTTAAGCTTTCTTAAAACTTATCTCTTTATTTATGGGAATAAAACCTCAGGTTTTTTTTGAATGATAGATACTTTATTGAATCTTATGTTCTACTATACGCAAATCATTCACTGACTTGCCGGCAAATGTATTATTTTTACATTATACATATTATCAAGTACACCTAAAATCAGACCATATTTTATAAAACTTAAATTCTTTGACAAATGCATAAGACAAAAAAGCATAGAACTTTTTAGGCGGGAAATATTTAAATGCACAAAAAAGATCATAGATATCTGCATAATATAACAAGTATAACAAACAGTATTAAAAAACACGTTATATTCTAATAAACAACAAACATTATTTCAAAAGAATAATACAATAACATGCAATAAAAAAACGTAAATACGTAAATAATAAAAAATTAAAATCAATATAATTTATATTAAAAAAATAGTTAATGTTCACAAACCATTTTCTGTAATATTTTCTGTAATTCACTGTAAGTAAAGAAGGTTTAATTTTGATAAAAAGTAGCGTATTTAAAATCACCTTAAGCAATCATTTGAGTTCACGATATATATATATAATATATATATATATATATATATATATATATATATATATATATATATATATATATATATATATATATATATATATATATATATATATATATATATATATATATATATATATATATATATATATATATATATATATTATATATTTATATATATATATATATATATATATATATATATATATATATATATATATATATATATATATATTACCTTCTAGAGTTCTTTTGCAAAGTTCGCAGGTTAAATGAAGTGCCCATTGCTTGTCTTGGTCCCTAACGGGCATGTCAAATTATGCCTTATAGGCCTCGCATATTTTACCAGATGTATTCACATGGTATCGTTTTGCTCTTGACTTCATAAAATCACCGCAGAAATATCAAAATCCCTCTGCTTGATATTTTCAACCTCTTGATGCTCTCTGTGCTTAATGCACCTATCAAAGACAACGTATCTCCACTTGAACAGCTACTAGAAGACTGATGAACTGATTAATCAACTAACTATATTGATACTTGAGCTTACGTTCTCTGTATTTATTTCGCCATCTTTGTTGCCAGAACGTTCAAAAAATAAAAATATATCATGCATTTGAAAATATTAATTTTCTCTTAAATTCAAATAGATCAGTTTGCAAACAGCGATGTCAAAGTAATAAAAGCAAAGTTTAAAGGAAATAATATTATTATTATTTTTTTTTTCTTTCTACACAGATGCAATTTGGAAATAATGCTATGCTGCGGAGCCCATAAAATTTGCCAACTCCAACTTCGGCTCCGGCTCCATCATTTTAAAATTGCTCTGCACAGGTCGCAGACCTCCATATTTTCAGTTACAATTAAAAATATCAAATAATATTTTTTAGTTAAAAACTTTTCCTTTGCTCGTGCTTCAAATAATTTTTTTATTGCTCTTATTCTGACTCTATATTCTTTGAATTTTTGTCTTTCAAGTGATGTAATTAGTCGTTAGGTCCAGTAATGGTTAGTTATTAGTTTTTGAATCAGCTGCATGTTTTTACATGCAGCTGATGATTTTTTAGAGATAATCTAACCTGAAATAACCAGTCTCCTTTTTGAATAAGATTTGAATCTAATTACCGATTAGTGATTCACTCCATATTAAAGTTCTCCCCACTTTAATAAAAATCGTTCAGGTGTTAACACTCACATTTATGGAATTTACAAATTTTGACTACATTGCAAAAAAATGTTCACAAAAAAAATCGTTGGGGGCAAATGAAAATTGCCACCAAACTTTTTTTCCAATTATTTTCATTTTAATAAAAATTGGCGATGATACCAAAGAACGTGATGAGTTTTTACCTTCGAAATATTTTATTGATAAAAAATAAACATATGAAGTTACTTTTTTATGCACAATGTCTTTTTTCTTCGAAATATTTTCTTGTTAAGAAAATGTTTTAAAAAATGCACTGGTCGGTGAAACCAATTCATTATACAAAATATATATTTTTTCGACATATTTTCTTGATAAAGAAATAATTTTATGAAGCTACTTTCTTATACACAATGTATCTTTTTCCTTCGAAATATTTTCTCAATAAAAAGTAAACCTATGAAGATACTTACTTATATAGAATTCTTTTTCCTTCGAAATATATT